>JBAJFG010000217.1:0-162284 GCA_037903475.1 Ancylostoma caninum | reverse complement strand
GAGTGCGTTCCAATCATTCATATGCTGCAGAATTTCAGGTTTAAATGGGCTTGACCTTGAACAACAAAGTGTTTACACACACTCGCACATCTGTATCTCAACATTTACTATAAAATGCGCGCCTGTGATCGCACTTGAACACTTTAGAGGATTGCAAAACGTAATGACACCGGAAAAAATTTATGCGCTGTCGTCAACAAACTACAAAGAAGAAAGAATTGTAGGGTAATAAATCACTCATCCAATCTCAATAAACATTACCGTGATCAACAATGATCGAAACTCACTGGTGCGACCGTAATCATAGGCGTCAAGTAATGTGTCTCTCGGGGATTGTTGTGTAATCACGCACTGCACTTTAGTTTACGGTACAATTCTGTGAATTCATTTAGGAATATCACGGCTGGAAATCTGCCTCTTTTCAATTATTCACTTCGTTTCTCTTTGTCAACATTTTCTTTAATTCATAAAGACTATTCATAAAGAAATACGTCACAAAGCGGTAAAGAGTTTAAAACAGAAATTTCGTATTAAAAAGCGGGAAAAATTGCGAGAATCAACCATAGTTGGTATGCACATTTTCATTTTTCCATCTTACTCGTTAGACGAGAAATAAATAGAAACGAGTGGCCAAAAATGCACCATAGAACAGCAATATGAATGCTAAGGCCACCGTCTCACCTCAGAATCGTTTTTGAGGTTCTCATGTGAAAAAAATCTTCAAGAGGTGCTGATCACAATGACATATGTGTTTCCATGCAAAATTGCGAGAAAAAAAAACCGTTATCGAGCCGCAATTCCTAGTTAGGATCCTGTGGGCGGAGCCGAATAGTGGAGCATGGGAACTGTTTGAATAATTCACCCCCGGAAGCGCATCTTCTGGGTAAACCTTTGACTCTCGTGAGAGCTCCTCATCAGAATCCCTCACCCTATCAGAATAGAAACTGCGCTCCATGAA
The DNA here is from genome assembly GCA_037903475.1 of Ancylostoma caninum. NCBI lineage: Eukaryota > Metazoa > Nematoda > Chromadorea > Rhabditida > Ancylostomatidae > Ancylostoma > Ancylostoma caninum. The sequence goes on along the minus strand of JBAJFG010000217.1, from coordinate 161,326 downwards.
TGACCAGCAAAGGAATATACGAGTTGCAAACCCTGAAATTTTGAATTGGCTCCGCCCACAGTCTCTTCGATAACTACGCTTGTTAATGGGTTCTAAGGGAGGTTTTCACGGATTCACATATACCATTGTGATCAGCAGTTACTGGAGACTCTTCTCCCGTGAAAACCTCAGAAACGATTCTGCTGTGGGCCGCTTGTCATCATTGAATACGTTCTACACATCTGCAGGCTCGTCTTCAACGCTCGTGCGACGACAAGTGCACATACCACATCAAGATCATCGACCGTTCCGATCGCCTTATCGGATGAGCCATCAAGACCATGAACATGAGAAGAATCGATGTGAACCCGACATGTGGAGAAGTGCATTCCAAGGAAGTCACGCTGAGGGGTGCCCCAAGTGATGTGTTAGACTATGGGTGCAAGGACATGGAGAATGACCGTGACGAATGTGCCGCAAGGTATTTCCGTCACAAATGGCTCCACGGTAACTGTATGGTTCACACGAAAAATCTCCCCACCAAATACATTACCTTACTGATGCCTACTAGCTGCATTTGTATTATTCTCGTATGTAATGTGACGATATTTATCACTACGATATAAAAAATTTTATTCGAATGAGATCATCATCATTAGCAATCACAACAAGTAGTCAGTTTTCAGAAGACCCGTAAGGAGAGGTACTCGAGTAACACGTCACATTTTCACAATCATTCTGGATTTATGGTCCATTATCGCACTGACTCAAGGGCCAAGGCGGATCAACTGATATCAAACGCATGATATGTGGAATCACTAAGGAATACAGGGAAAGGTACACTTAGAAGGAGATAAACTGCTGAAGGCTGCTCCTATCAAAAAACGTGAACGTTGCCATGAAAAGGCAGTTTCCTCCTGTATTGCTCGGATACAAAGCCATAGGAATAAACAAACATCAACAGGAGGCCTGAATTCGATTAAGCTGCGAATTGATGGTCGCATCGCGATTCATCCGAATCAGTGAGCACCGATGGTCGCCGCTCGACGATCGCAGCTCGTAGTCGTAGATCGCAGATGCAGTGAGCCGATCGCGGCACGCTGTCACGACGCCTTTTCGAATGACGCTGCTGAAGAAAAAAATAAATAGGATTAAAATAAATAGGATCTTTCATCGCTTTGACGTGAAAAAATGGCATTTTCAATTCATTACTTTCATTCAGTTCTGGGAGAATCTCTTACCTGAAAAACAAATAGAGAAGAGGATTGACGAGCGAGTTCGCGGTGAAAACCACCATCACCGCCCAGTTCATCCACTTTCCGTGCTTTGAGCATTGAGAAATAAAAATCTGAAAGTGTGGAACGCATTTACATTTCAGATTCCTCATAAGAGAAGTTTATACTAGCTGCGTGCTTCAGTCGCACATCAGTCGTACGCATCCTGTATAAATTGCCCCATAGGCAACGGTATCTTAGCTCTTTTCTCAACCTTTTTGACATAGAATTAAAGAGTTGACAGAGGCGAGAACTGGTCCCCATGTATGACAGCCACGTACACGTCCAAGGAAACCTGGGTCTGTGGAAATTTTCGAAATATTCGATGTTAGAGACATATCATAAGTAAATTTCGAAGCACAAGAAAAGCCTAATGCATCCGAGAAATCCAAAAACTTGTGGAATTTCCATACAATCCTACGTGCCTCCCGAATAAAAAGTTGGGAATTTAAATGAAAAGAAGGACTAATTTCAGAGTAATCCCAAAATTTAATGGGAGCACTATGAGAGAAAAAATATCCAGTTTGATATCCCGTGCTTCTCGATAAGCAGCTGTAACGAACATTGGCTGACGTAAACTTTGGCGGGGACCAGTTCTCGTTCCTATCGTACTGGTTAATAGAAGGATTTTCGGGAGCAGTTCTCAGTTCCATCGCGATAATTGGAATAACCCGGCGTAGCCAGCCGTACATCTTCTTCTTTCTATCACAAAACCAGTTGTAATTTTCAAATGATCGAATTTTCTATTTTTAGCAGTACTTGTATAGTAATGTAATATATAGTAATAATACTAATATATAGTAATGGTCTTTCCTACCTGTCCCACCACGAAAAGTATGGTATTGATAATGCATGGCACAAGTAGACGTGTCTCAATGCTCATTTGTCGTTGAACAGACAACAGCGCGGGCGGAGTACCACGAGCATAGCGCTGGCGAGCTTCTGAAAACAATGGCGACAATTCTCTAGTGTTCAACCTGCTCGGGGACCAGTTCTCGCTTCGCTTCGAAAGTCAATAACTTACTTATCGTCTTCTCCGCCTGCCTTCGGAACAGCGTCATAAGTGCGGCAGCGTACAGCGGGAACGGTAGCACCATCAGTACCACGTTACATACCATGTAGTACGTGTCAGTACCGTAAGCGCCGTACCGTTCCCAATCCGAGTCCATTCCGTAGCGCTCCGGATTGAAGTACAACGGGACGAACCAGTCGAACTGAGCATATTTTGAGATTGGAGCAGGTTTTTCTACAAATCATGGCAACGGTGCTGTACCTGGTGTTCGATAATGGATTGGACTAATCCTGCTAGCCATGGGATTGCACAGATAGCCATACAGGTGGACGATGGCAGCACTCGGAACCAATTCGGCCATTGGACCGCCGCCCATCGGGACCACGCGACCATGGTGTAGTGGTAGACCATCGCCCACCTTGAATAAGTTTTCAGGAAATACTATTCAACTCACGGGGAATTAATGAAGATTTCATCCAAATTGGATGTTGGATAGCCTTACCAAGTGAAATCCAGGTACATATGCACATGCCATCTCATGTTCACAGGCAATATCTCGTCCTGACATAGAATTGTGATCCCGGGCCAAATAGCGAACTGAAAATTTTAAGCTTGTGGGAACTGAGGAGGTTATGTAGCCCCATTTACAACCAGCAACTCAACTTCAACCCCTAACAAACAAAAATTGAATTTTTTGGAAAGTGAAAAAAGAAGGCAGCCCTAACAGAAAAATATGGTCCCGAGAGCTTGAATTGCAGGAAAAGGCGGAAATATCGCGAAAATCCTGCAAAATGAATGTTTTTTCTTTGAACTATGTGCTCAAAAATCCTCTCGCTGAGAGGAGAGCAGCTGTGGGAGAATCTACTAAAATTCCAGGATGCTTCCAAGAATCATGCTTGTATGATGTGGACGAGTTTTCGGGATAGAAGTCACCGCTTTGTTCTCTTCACACACATTCTACTTTGCCTTCTCTCGATATATGAATGAATATGTACCAGAAAAAACCTCCTCTCTTTACTGAGGAGTTCCGGGGGAGGTTGCTTATTTTTCCTTTCTCCGTCTAAGGGAAGGAACGAAACGAAGCCTTTCCTTAATTTTTTCCTCTTTCCTTTTAGTTTGCTTTTTATTCTTTCATTAAGTTTATTTGTTTAATGACCTCTTGAACGGTGGACATAGTGTGTACTCAGGTGTGCAGTCCAGGATCGCTATGGCTTGTAGCCCAGTTGTCTAAAGGCTTTCTTGATCCAGAACTGTTACATCTACTACTAGTTTCAGTAATAAGTTTCGTAAATTTTTGACTTTGGTTCCTTCGAAGCTGTGAGAGAATTTATGAAAATTCCCGGATGCAGGCATCCAAGTGGTCAATTTTTCACAGAAAGAAATCTGAAGTTGGTATTCGACAAAAATTGCAGACGAAGCTTTCCTGGATTTTACGACATCCCCTAATACGCATATTTACTATGCCCACTCCAGAAAAGTGAATAGGTCACAGCAAACGATGGTAACACTTTAGCGATTTTTCGTTTAAGGCTATTTTTTTCCAGCAACGAAGGGGATTAATGAGCTGAGGAGACTTGAAACCTTGTACAACACTGATGCTTTTCCACAGTTCTTCATAAATTCCTCAATTCCTCAGCGGTCCCCAATGGTTGAGCCCTGTACCAGTTAGAATTTACGGAATTTTTCCCGGAATTTCTGGAATCTGCTCCAACTGCGCGCTGGTAACTTAAAGGCAAGGTCCGGGCAAAATTCCATCTCCCGAATTTCTATTGGATTCGTAGCCCACGGCGACCTCTTGGACGAAAACTATAGAGAAACCCTGAAAAGGTCCCACAACAACCGCTTTCTATCGACCAATTTCGGTACGGCGTTTGCGGGTTTGCGGCGTCCGTGCTTTCAAATGACGTTATACGGCGCGCCCTACATGCTGTCTGTTGTGGCGTCGTAGGAAAAAACCCATATTCAGAGAACCGGTGGTCGATTTGATGGGGTGGGGAAGGTTTCAAGAAATGTTCGTTAGGCTCTACATATTTGAGTGTCTATCGCTGCTTGGTATGCACGCGCGCAGCACTTGTGGGTTGGAGCGCGTTTTCCCACGAGTACCGTAATCCTCGGACGTTTTGTCCCATATCTAGCCATAGAGCTTAAACCGAGCTCTCAAACGTGGGATACATGCTACACATATGGTTTGGACTCCAGAGAGCAAAAAACCTGGGTGGGCAAGATTCTGACCGGACCTTGCCTTTAACATCTCCCGGGAGCTAGTGCCCTTATCGAATTGTTATCCACGTTTGTACAACTTCTGCTTTTTTCAAACTTTTCCCATAGTTTTTTGTTGTGCATAGGTCATTTCCATTACGAAAATTACTCATTTTTTTCCAAGACTACTGAAACCGGATCCTGTACTCGTGCCACTAACCAATTAATAAAGATGGGATTACCCAGGAATGAGTGGTACTGTTTTGTACTTCATGTTGACACCAAGTAAAATAAATAAAGAGGTTTGGAGGACGATATTCATGAGGTTTTGGTGCTATTTTGCTAATGAAGCTAAATTCGGCGTAGAAGAAAATGTGGCTATGGATTGCATCCTGGTGGAGAAGGCAGCAAAAAGCTAGAGAAGAAAAGACGCTAGAAAACATTGAGGAAGCAATTTTGACAGGGAGAGCCAGAGAATAGAGGTGTAGCCCATTCCTTGTCCCTTAGAAAAGCTCACCAACATCCTTGCCCATTTACCCCCCCCCCCCCCCCCCCGACTGGTCTGTCATGCCGATCACTCTTCACAAAAACTGATTCACGGAGGCGTCAGCATTTGTTCAGACCGCTAAATCCACAAAACAAACACAAACTGATTTGCCCGTCCATGATGACGTCATCGCCGGGAATATCATCAACATCATAAAAGACCGTTCAAAAATCGTGGGAAGCCGACAGAAACCTGCCAAAAAGGCCTCCTGATGCGGATTTTTCCGGAAAACAAATAGGGAAATTTCGAGAAATGTGGTCTCTACTGTACCTGTATAAGTAACAAGATGTCCGTGATGGCTTGGCTGATCAAAAATCGAAAGCCAACAATATCGCCGACCATTTGCACCATACTGTAGGTGACCAGTCCGAATAGGCAAACCCCAACGAGTCCGAAAAGCAGCAGCGATAGTCCAGCGACCACATCCGACGGCAGCATCAATGGGCTGAAATTTCCGGTAATTAAACAGAGAAAAATGGAATAGGAAATGGAAAAGAGGTGAAGATACGAAGAGCGAGAAAGAAGAGTGATGGAGTGAGAGTTCTCATCACGGATAAGAGCTTCCGAGGGGACGAATCAGGATTGAAAGCAATTTAAATACGAAATGAGAATAATGATAGTTAATCTAAGCTGTCCGAAAAGTGCATATATGTGTGTAAAAGGAGAAAAAAGATGGAATGGAATGAAATTCATACTGTTGGTCTGCAAACACTGATCAAGTTGTATATGCCATTGCGGCGAACTGTTACTCATATACTGCTAGGGCCACGCCTACTTTCTCTCTACTATCGGCAGCTGATGGAAGTTACCCCTTAGGCATGATTTCTAATAGTGCAAGTTTTCCTTTGATAGAATCGTCTCAGCGTCAATGCCTACCTAAGGGACTACCTTTCAACACGAAGCGTCACCGAGGGTAGAGGCGCAAATTAGGATGTTTTGCAAGCTTGAAGCGTGATATAACTCAATTTTTTGATGAAAAAAAGGGGGAAAATTGGGTGCTACGGCCTGGCACATTTTTTTCGCCACGAAATTGAAGTAACTAATGCGACTAGATCATCTAAAAACAATTGATGGACTAGTGCTACCCTAGAGCGATCATGTTACCCATGCGCTCGGCGTTTTTCTAACCAGACGTTCTCACTAAGGTTAAGTTGAGTCATCGCGGACGCTTTTTGAGCTCTACACAGTACTACCAATGATCATCTCAAGACCTGCTGGCTTTTTCAATTTTCCGCTTTTAATCTCTGTAATTTCACGACAACACTGATATACAGTACTGGCCAAAATTATATAGCCTTTTGGATTTTCGTGCATAACTTTTGGTGGATTAAAGCTTTGCCATGGAAGCAAGTGGAAGCACCTTCCTGTGATATGGATTTCTGGGTGCATCGTGACCGACTTAACATTATAACCAAGAAAAAGTGGGTTAATTTATTAGAAATTCTTTCATTGGTTCACTGCTGAAATGAACTCAAATTTGCTTCGTGTACTTTGATCACTGATATGAAAGCACGTGTTTTTATCCAACTATGAGTCGAATCTATTACAAGGGATTCAATTCTTGCTAAAATACTGATCATAAAATTTCTCCTGTTGCCTTTTGTGGATGCCGCAAAAATCCAGATTTTGACCTTTGCGAATAATTATTTTGCCTGGAGAACACTAGTTGACAAGATGTTACGATGTCATTTTATTCCTGTTACATCTGAATATCTGCAACGCCCACAAAAATATGAGCTTCGAAGCTTTACTCTATATGGATTTATGAGAGAAAATGAAGGAGACTCCAAAAGCTTATATAACTTTGGCCGGTACTGTCTACATTATTCCGTGTACACAGTCTGGAGAAAGGCAACCAATGAATGTTTTGAACAGGTGGAGGTACATTTATATAAAACGTACAAAAAAGACATGCAGAAATTTTGTGTGAACGGGATTTCTTTTGGATCAGAGATTGAAGACAGGCGTCCTTAGGCTGGGAATGAGACTGAGCTTCACCTCACTGACTACAGCATCATTATAGAGGCCTCTCAAGAGACAGGGTAAATAGCGACGAAAAAACCCATCAACATCATCAGAAACAATTTTCAAGCATGAAATTCGAAGTTTGTTCAAGTACTTATTGTTTTTTGTTATTATTGGTAAGCTGGTTGCACATACTCACATACTACTTACTTACACATACATACATACATAAGAAGGGCGATTTTTGTATTAGAATTGTTAATAATGACCATGAGATTATAACTATGTATGTTCCAGAAAAATAACAACCTCCTTCCGGTTCACAACGGCCCTGAAAAGAAAAGGTCATATGCTATAGCCAGGCGAACCTCAAGTGAATAACATATGTAGTCTCTTTCAATAGGCAGATAGATAACCTTGCCATAGTAAAACACGGGAATTTTCGTTGCTGACAGCTGGATGTCGGCTCCGTTTCTTCACAAATCCTAGTCATATACAGTCGGGTCCGGCAGCCACTGCAAATGAGCGCCGGCGGGCGCCAGCCGCCGCCAACCGCCGGCACCCCGGTATTAATGAGCTATAAATCACTCGAACTTGGGAGGAAGCAAAGAAAAATACAATTTTAGTCCATAGTAGACAGAGTGCAGTGGATACGTTAAGGCTATAAAGCAGGGGACCATTTTCACAACTTTCACGTTTTTCCATTTTTATGATTTTCGTGGGGAAAGATTTCTGAATACACAATAAGCGAAGCCAACTCTTCCATTTTCTGCTATAGTACACTGCTTCGCGAATACAAAAATGGCCGTTATTCTTCTATAGATGGACACAGTACTTCAGTTATCCCATTTGAATAATAAAGCTCATCCAATTCGGGATCCTCAGAAATAATTGAAATCCGTATAAATTGTTCCATATCCACTGCGAAGTAGTTCTACCGCTGTCATTTATCTTTCGTGGAGCAGTCCTTTACGGCGGAGTTACTCTCTCCCGGTTTCCCTCAACTTTGAAAAAGTGGTTTTTCACTATTTCCTACACTATTACTATTACTTACACTTACATCGTAGTTTATCTTCGAAATTTATGCAAAACGTTGCCGGATGCCTTCCTGGACTACCCGAAGGAGATCACGGGGGACGTTCCAAGCAGTGAACCCCAAACACTGCGATACTTAACTCTGGATCTCCAACGGAGTGGAACCAGCGACAGGGACAGATTGCAATCTGCCACTCAAACCACTGAGCCATCCGGGCTACTTTTTATGTTGGAGTTTGTTAGATAACTGCAGCAGTCGTAGGCAGCATACTATATGTATTTGCAAAACGGTGGCACAGGGCAGGATTCGATCTCCTGACCACCACAACGTCGATCATTCGCTCAACCCACTGAGCTATGTGCGCACACGATGCAACACACAAATGGTGCTCACTATTACTTACACTTACACTTATCGTAGTTTATCTTAGAAATTTAGGTGAAAAGGGAGTTGGGTGGGGCCACTCCTGTGAAGCCTAAGCCTAAGCCTTAAACCCATTCTTAAGCATAGGGTTAGGCTTATCTACCCTGTCTACTATGGACTAAAATTGTATTTTTCTTCGCTTTCTCCCAAGCTCGGGTGTAGCTCATTAATACCGGGGCGCCGGAGGGTGGCGGCGGCCGGCGCCCGCCGGCGCCCATTTGCAGTGGCTGCCGGACCGGACTGTATATGTTAACTCCTATGGAATAACTATCAAAATATCAGTTCGAAGGCCAGCACATTTCTTACCTACTTCGTAATCGAAGTCAACTTCAAATGCAAAGAGCAGTGCGAAAAATTTTTGATTTCAATCCTGTTAATTGTTAGGGGTAGGGAATACCTAACATCCGAAAACCCAGTGCTAGATTTCCTGCGCATGCTCATACGCTCGTGGGAAGTGGCGTTATCCCTAGCGCCATTTACCTCCTCACAAAGAAAGCCTGTGCATCGAATAGTATTCGACTTTCTTTTGAAATTCCAATGGCATTCTCCTACCGGACACCTCACAGTGTCAGGAAAACGAAGGCGTGAGCGCAAGCAACCCTACTCTGCAGTTATTAAGAAGAAACTGTTTTTACCCATTCATGGCTCCTAGAATCTCCTTAGTCCTACTATGCAGTTGTGAGTTTGTGTTTTCTGTTTGTGAGCGCACCTTGTAAGTGCAGAAAATAAATAAATACATCCAGAGAAAAGCCACATTTCTTGCTCTGTGTTCGTGCAACCGATGAGGTGATAAGCACTACCACGACCTATCAATAGTAGGTGATCAGGGTCAAGCGTGATGTCGATAACAGGTGGATCCCAAGGCGACCCCCCTCCGTACCTATTCGACCCCCCCCCATTCCTTCTATAATTGAAAAATGAAATTTTTTGAAAGTGAATCAGAAATTTTGAAAGTGAATTATTTTCGTAAAAATTTTGAATTATAATTTCATCTTGCACCGTAGAGAAGTTTGGTCCATACAAGAAAAGAAGTCCTTACAAGAAAAGAAAATCGATATTTCCATTTTCATCTGATTACAGGGACTTTCCATGCTTATTGTTTTATTTTTTCGCAATTTCATTATACGGTTATTTCAGGTTTAATATTGGAATGTTCGCACGCGTGTGCCTGGCTGCCTCAGACGGCAGTTTTCGGGACTGAAATGTAAAGTAAGTTCAAAACCCTTCAATCGGTTTCTCTTTCAATTTTCTTCAGTTTTAATTTTGATTCAGTTTTAACACACAATTCTTCACTATTCCATTTTACACTTATTTCAGGCTTACTAATGGAATTCACACACGTGTCTCTCTCCTGTGCTTGGCTCCCTCAGACTGCGGTACTGTGCCTATAATTGAGTGTTTCTGGAAGGAATCCTGCCAATACGTTATTTTCAGGGAGCAATACGAGGTGGAAGACAACAGCGGCATCAAAAAATTTATTATGTGGTTCTTTTGAAATAGATGTCTATATAAATATAATAAATCTATATACAGCTTTTTGTGCAGTTATTCCACAAATTCGAGAAGAATTCTCGGGGTCGGGCGTGGATGGCCTATCTCGAAGTCTTCATCATTATGTGCCTGCAGCTGCCGTCTGTGCTCGCGGATCCGCATCTGTCGGAAGATGCACCACACCTGGAAATAATACACATTGAAAAAAGCCATAGTTTCATTTATTGAAAAGAATCAACTTTACAACTAGATGTGCACGAAATAGGCATTAATTTCACAACTCACAAGGACTCCTATGGCGAAACTGAGGAAGGCCAGTACGATGGCTATTATTGCGATCCACATGTACATCACCGTGCTCTGCAGCGGGTTGGGGGTGGTAGTTGTCCTTGATGCGATCCCATGGAACCAGGGCCCGGACTGCGGCATCGAGAATTGGTGGTGGAACATGATCTGACTGAAAATCAAATACATATTAAACTATCATGCTTCAAGACAGTAGCATTGTAAAGGTGAAAAGAGATAAGTAGGCGCGTAATCAATGTAGAAATGAGTAGAGTGAGACAAGACAGCCATGTTTATCCTTTTATATCCGATTATTCCTTCACAAGTCATGATGCAGTGAGCATGATGACCTCTCCGCCCCCACGCCTATCCAGAAGGCACGTTTGCGCGTTGGCGCCTTACGTCGTCACAAGGTCAGAATCCGTGCGCCGCCAAGCACAGAAAATGAAGGTAAGGTAAATTGGTAATCCTCGGACAGTGAAAATAAACAAGTGGAAAACAGATTTTCCAATGGGTACAACACGAGTATCAGGCTGGAACACGTGCAAGGGTTCGATCTCCGCCAGCGCACTATTTTTGCAGAATACAATTGTGTCTGTGCGTTAGTGTGTTACTCCCATTTGAATGTATCTGTCACTGAGCAGGTCATTAGTGCATGTTCCATGCGCTACAACACCAGAACTATGTGAAACCAGGGTCAAGGGTTCGATCCCCGCCGATGTCATCACTTTTGCAAAAAGTTATTTTGGAAGAATCTGCACATACGTTAGTTTCTGAGGCTGTGTGGAATTATGGACAGGTCATAATAGAGTCTGCGAGTTGTAGAAGGAAGTTGTGACGCTCGGCACTGGCAGCTGTCCTTGTGGGCAGACATGGTTCTGTAAAACAACTGATTGCAGGCTTCACACTCAATGTTTTGAAACGGTTTAGGAACGAGGTAAAAGAGGATGATTTTCTGGTTCTAAACGTATTTGAAGTTTCCTGAAACTCTCCTTTTTCGCTTTGAAAAATTCGTCGATAAAGTGTCGATAAAAAAGGCGTTTTTATCGACACTTTATCGACACTTTATCGACGGGAAAAAAACTCCAATAAAGAGATTTGGAAGGCAGTATTTGAATGAAGGAAATAGAGCTTGAAAAGCTCTTTAATAAGCAATGCTGATCTCCTCGTTTCGTTTAGTTTCACCTGAGATATTCTCAGAATTTTAGGAGCATAGCGGTTCCCACTATGGATACGTATGGTCTCATCAAAGCTTGAATCGCATAGGAGTTTGACGAGAACTGCAGCACTTCTTGATACGAGGAAATAGAGGAAGATTTGCACTTTCTTCTCTTCTGTTTCTTTTCGCGAAAGCTCTCATGCTTGAAGAGATATTAAGCGAGAAACTAGCCGGAAATTCGGCGATTTTCTGCGTTTGCGCAGTCTAGGTGTTTTCTTAGATTAAGTCCACAGTCAGGTGTGTAGATGGGTGGAGATGAGTGAAATTATAGGTACTTGTATCAGCAGTACACCTCAGAAAATAGACCTCCATTCGCTCCATATTCAGGTAGCTGCACAATATCCACTTTCGGAGCACACGAACGTGCAAGGATGAGTTCTACAAATGCGGATCAGCACCAAAAAATTGTCAGCAATCCAAAGAGGAGTGTGGTAGCATTTTTAATCCACTTTGGAGTGTCAGATATAACAAGAAAACTTCCTTCGCGATAATTGCAAAAGTGCAGCCGCGGGCGGGATTCGAACCACCGCCTCGCCAGTAGAATCAGCCACCACTGCCACTGCACCACACCACGCCGAGATCTTGTGGGTCTCGCAAGCTTTACTGAAGGTGATTGGGCCTGGATGGTCGTGAGTAATTAGCCCAGTGACGCTCTTATTAACAGCAAATCAATACCAAAGGTCACCATTAAGCTAGTTACTGCACATAACTCTCATCAGCTACCATACGTGCGAGTGACTTTGGCACCTTCATGCTTCTTTTACTTTTCACTATTCTCCATCCCTGTTCAACAGCGAATGAAGCAGTGGTGTGCCACCCGCACTTCAGTGAGATCTCAACGCTCCAATTTCGCTCTACAAGAGATCTCCAGTTCATCGAATTAGCCGTGACAGAGGAATGCCGCAGAAATGGAAAATTAATGGCTGCCCTAAGATTGAACAGGTATGGGCTGCTGGTGATCAACACTAAATCGCCATTGGTGAGTCTTTTTTATGTTGAAACCTTTTTCTTCCGATTTTCACTCGCAATTTTTAACATTGCTTATTTTTATTATGCGAATTGATCGATTTGTTGGTTTAAATTATTCATACAGCTTTTCTTAGAGAAATGGAACTACTTTATGCTGAGTTTTCATGCACAAGGGTGGAAATCATCTATAGTTTCAGTCATTTATTTATAACACATTTTTCGTATCACTTTGATTGATTATTTTTAACATGGATCCCCGTCTTCAGATTGATCCCGAAGGTCGAGTCGTCATGAAAACGTTCGCAGACTTCAATAACCAGAGGTGGCCGCGAACAAAAGAGGAATTCTACGCGTTCTTCGTGCTCGGCAGTCGGCAGGGTGGCGATGGAACTGTTCCACCCGGCAACTCTCCACGAGCACGCAAAACAATCCACTTTAACTTCTTCAATCCGAAATTTGGAGCTGCTAAATGCGATCGCTTTGTGAACTGGCCCTTTTGTGACAAACCAGGTGATAAGCCGGAGTCTGGGCAGAGGACTTTACATGAGTTCGCGTCGTCATCTCGTTCCACACGACTTCCACCACTTCTCAGCGAGGACCACTATCGTGATGGCCACAACGTCTACATGCTAGTGCACCTTCAAGGCAGAGATACAACTGATTTTGCTAGCAAGTTCACATATGTTCGCACATCTTCGGCCGGCAAACAAGAATATGGGAATGATCACATCCACATAACACTGGAAGACCAACACTGGCTATCGTCGCGTATTGTTGATATTGTCGTCTTCAGCCCATCCGCAGACCTATCAGAGGTTCTTCCTATGAGCAGACTGGATGAAATGTGGCCTGACGTCTCTCGTCCGATGTCATTCCATATCCTTCCTGCTGGTGTCCTCACTCATGAAAACTCCATCTCACTCTGTGGAGAAGAGTGGGCATTGACTAGTAGGACCCCTGGGTACGACAATGCATGCGAAGGAGAGGGATTTCTGCAGCCGTTGGAGCAATGGAATCGAGACGTGGACGACCCTATTAGGAGGCGCATTGGGGAGAGACCGGTAGAAGTAGTATCAGAAGCACCGATGCTGCCCCAGTCAGCGCGCAGCGACCGACCTCCATCACCTGCTAGTGAACGACCTCCATCACCTGCTAGTGAACGACCTCCATCACCTGCTGGTGAACGGCCTCTGTCACCTCCAATCCCTCGATTATCGCCGAGCAGCTCGGAGGAAGGAGATCATGGCGGCCAGCCTCCTCTTGAGCCTGAGCATGAAGAATTTGAAGACCTCGAAGCTGATAGACCTGCGCCACCTGTACTACTGGCTCCACAGATCGCAGCTGTTTCACCTTCCCAAGATCGTTACGCACGTCTTGAGAGCAACATGGCAAGACTCATGGGTATAGTAGAATCCATCCAGAATATGCAAAAAGTTCATGGAGAAACTCAGAAGGCCCTTGCCGCAGAGTCACGCCGCACTGCTGAAGTGGTAAACACGATGGTGGAAGAGCTGAAGGAGAGGAGCGAGCTCCAGAAAGCAGAACTAGAGCTATACGATCTTGAGCTCAGGATACGCTACGGACTTCATCGAGATGAACGGGAACAACGAGAATTCTCCAGAAACATACGACAGTTGAAGGTAGATGGACACGCGCTCACCGGAAAAAGCATTCGCGACTTGGAAGCACGAACTTTCTTGAGGTACTACCGGGATCCGGAACACCCGAACGATGACTTCTTCAGATGCACGCTTTGTAACAGAAATGAACCTCAGGATTTTGATCCAAGCGTTGGATTCCAGCAATGTTCGCGCTCTGCTGTGGGAGAAAGGAGAGAAAATGCTCTTGGCAAGGACAAAGTAATGTGTGTGAAGCGATTCTGGGGCCTACCTGGAGCGACTGAAACAAATCCTCGATACGGACTTGGTCGCCTTATATTTCGTATTTCTCAGCACGAGAAATCCAAGGAGCACGCAGATCACCTCAGCCAATTCAAAAACGAAGCTGCGGGTATACGACAACAGACTCCCGACAAAATCGCAGCCACTGTCACGTCCACACTTGCTGCGTACACTGTAGCGAAGGAAGGTTTGTCCTTCTCCACCCAATTTCCACTTTTAGTCATGGCGATGAGATCCGGATCAGTTGGAACGAGTGCGCATTACGATCCTACTACTGTGCGTAGGATGATCCGCTCTTTTGCTCTCCATATGAAGTATGACCTCGTGAAGTACGTCGTGAACAACAATCTCCCCTTCTCTTTGCTCTCGGACGGATCATTTTCATCGAGAGGGATAAAATGGGTTGTATTTCTTTTGAGGACTGTCTCTCCACTCCATCGACCCATCACGTTCCATCTTTTCTTCTCCGAAGTTGAAAGTGAGTCATCAGAGCACATCGTGAATGCGCTCTTCAGCCAGATGGACAAAACGGGTTCCTGGTCCGACTCCCCCGGATTACGCGAAAATATCAAAGCCTACGCAATGAAGAAAATGTTAGCTATATCAACTGATGGTGCTGCTGTGCAGATTGGTCATGCTAATGGTGTTTACGCCAAATTGAGCAGGATGGTGGAAGAAGCAACATCTCAAGACGAACATCCACGAAGCAAAGTCGCGCTGTGTATTTGTATGGCTCATAAATTGAATCTAGTAGTAGCAGATCAAGAAGGAAAAATTTTCAAGCTAGCCGAAGCGATAGTTATGGAAATGTACCATATCTTCGGATCCACACTGAGAACAACAGGACGAGCTGTCTATAAGAAAATCGCGAAGAAGATGTGCTTCCCTTACCTGCAAATGGGAGCACTTTTCAAGGTGCGATGGTCTGCAAGTTTGGCGAATTCGATCTCCAATATTCTTAGAGTGTATCCGGTTTTGATAGAAACGTTGCACCAACTTCAAGATTCACGTCGTTTCAATGCGGAAACTGTGAAACGGGCCTCAATCGCACACTGGATTCTTACGGACGGACGAACCTTTGTTGCTCTAAGCCACTTGAACACGACTTTACATGCACTCACAAGCTTGTCGCTGGCTCTACAGAAGGAGGAAGGACTGTTCATCGACTATGCACGAGATTGGCTTGCTATTGCTCATGTTGCCAAGGGAGGAGGATATGCACAATTCACGGAAGAACGACTGCTATCAACTGGGATGTTGAGGACTTACGACAGATTACAGCAGAGGCACCATCTCTTGACGGCGGATTACCTTCTGCGCTACTTCACTCCTTTGCAAGAACAGGAAGGAGCTGGGAGAGAGGACAGCACGTGGTTGCTTTCCTACAACCCAAGGGCTTTTCACGACTTTTCACCCTCTCATTGCGGTGAAGACACAGAAGATATAGAAGGACGAGAAGAAACACTGGCAATGAAAGAGTTCAGAAATCTTGAAATTTCGGATCTTAGTCGAAGAGATGCTTTGATTGCAGACGATCCCGACTTGTACTATCACCTTGAGGATGCTCCAGACTTTGATGTTCGCCACCTGCAGAGTTCAAGCTTGGGAAAAGTGTATGAGAGCTCGAAGCCCCCTGGAAAGGTCGTAGAAATCATCGATGAGCTTTACACGAACATTGACCACCATATGCACAAGCGATTTGGAGAAGTGAAAGATCATGAAATCAAGTCCGCCGATTTGTATGCGTTAGATAGACACATCCTTCTCGACGTTATCGAGTATGGGCGAGATTTCGAGCGCGAGTTCAGTTCCTATAGGCCTGTTGGCGCCACTTATCTCAACCGAGGATGTCCGGATTACATCGACCCTAACACCGACCAGCTTGATCCTATCCGTCGTCACGAGCTCATCCACAACTCCATCGCATCGATACAGCGTCATTGTCACATCCCAAACCTAGCTGAGCCCATGGTTCGCTTCTACAACAATATTCATGGAGCAGTAGCACGCTTTCGGAAATGGCCTCCAGGACTTCGAGACATGTACGACAGCCTGTACTTCTACGAGGTTCTTCTGAACAATACGATTGCTCTTCTCGTGCCGAACGAAGTAGCCCAGGTACATGCCCACGTCTTCTACGTCGATTCCATCACTTCTAATATGTGACATCTTTCAGGCCATCCGATGCGTACTTGTGATTCCCGCCAGCAATGCTGACCCTGAGCGCAGCTTTTCCGCAGCTAATCGCCTTTCCAGAGAGGAGAGAAGCAATATAAACACGGACACACTTGATGATCTTATGACGTTGGCTTTTATATTCCTCTAATGTATTACTCGGGTTCATGCATTTTTAATTACACATCTCTGTAATTTAGGGTGCAGCGTGATGGGCCCAGCCTACTCAGTGTGAAGCCGGAGCAATTAGCATACCAGTGGATTCATCCACAACCAGCTTTAGGTTTGAGCCCAGGAAAACCTTCCACTTTTGAAAAGGAAGGAAGTATTATGAAGGATGTCAAAACTGCACTTTCAAGTGGTACGAATTCTCGCATTTCTTTTATACATTTTCGTGGGCTTACCATCAGATTACAGGTAACGTTGATGAACTGATAGCTTTACATGTGAAGCGTTATATGACCCTGCACGGCTTGAGCCACAGAAGTGACACTGAGGACATAAGACGTCGCCTGCTCCAAACCGAGAGAGCCAAGTCTACTATTTTCTCTATTGGCTCAGTTCATTCATTGCAGCAAACACCTCAGCAATAAACCATTCTTTATCGACAAGAGCATTCACTGGTTCACCAACAACAGATTTCTCAATACATCACCATTTCAGTTGTGTAAAAATGAGCTTCCTCCTTTCTTCTATCTTCTTCACCTCGTAGCTTCCACTTCTGAACAGAAACTAATCTACAATTATGATCTAATCACCTCGGCAACTGATAACTGAGTGAATAACCTACTGATCGGTTTATCCATCAGCAATCCAGAAATCGCTTTTCCTATAGCCCAGCACTACCCACTTGTTCTGAAATTCCAGCAAATCAACACCATGATTGATTTAAGCTTCAGTACTATTTGAATATTAACACTGTTACTGCTAAACAAATTGTCAACTGTTAATCCAGTTCAATATTATTAATAAGAGCATAAATACAATGTTATTGAAACCAAAATCTCACTCCATTTCTCTTAGAGACCACATTCCACCTCCTCTCTGTTAGTGACGACCCCCTGGGCGACCCCCCTCAACCTTCAAAGGCGACCCCCCCTTGATACATTATCATCACACGCTTGACCCTGTCCAACGGTGTGATAAGGGTGCGCCGGCGTCCAAAAGTGGGGAGACGCCGGAGTCGGGTCCAACGGTGTGATAAGGGTACGCCTGCGTCCAAAAGTGGGGAAACGCCTGGAGTCGGGTCCAACGGTGTGATAAGGGTGCGCCGGCGTCCAAAAGTGGGTGTGATAAGGGTGCGCCGGCGTCCAAAAGTGGGTGTGATAAGGGTGCGCCGGCGTCCAAAAGTGGGGAAACGCCTGGAGTCGGGTCCAACGGTGTGATAAGGGTCCGCCTCCACCTTTCCGTTTATATACACCGGTGGACCCTTATCACTTGAGTTACCACAACAACCAGTTGAGCCTAAATCATTTCAAGATAACATTTGCACTGGATCGGTTACACTCAGTTCTTCATGTCCACTAACTCCGCTTACATGGAAGAGCATAACTTCGTTCCTATAGGGGAAAGCTACCACCTACGGGATCAAGGGTTTCTCAGGAGAGTGATAGAACTGCGTGGAAGGATGCAGATCTTATCAATCCATTTACACTTTTGTGTTTGTTTTCAACGTGCATGTGCAGTATGCGAGCGAAGCGAGCATTAATAGAAGTCTGGAAGTCCGGCGTTAGCCGGACGGCCAGACTGGTATACCTTAACCTGTAGGTTTTTGCCAGGTCCCACACATAGCCCACTTGTAGCTCCCTTTCCCGTTTTATACCTTGATCGGTAAGTTTTTATATCTTAGTCCAAATGCGTCGCTAGAACAACGTTCATCGCGAGACAGTATGCAGTTGGATGCTAGAACTAGAAGAATGAGCTATATGTAAGTGAATACTTCGCCAGTAACTATGTATAGCATTAGACTCGTAGTTTCATATTGTAGTGGTAGATTCTGATTATTTTGAGCAATACTGGATTGTGCAGAGCGTCGGATCAGTTCCATCGTCGTGTCGAGAACCCATCGCCAACGCGGCGCAGCTCACACGGAAGCGATGCCTCGCGAGAACTCCGCGAGCTGTTCAGTCGCAGAAGTTCGCAGATGGTGGATTCACGAAAAACATCCAGAAGCAGTGCTGTCGTGGGAGACCGGCGGCCATCACGTGACAGTCGCCGCGATTCGATTTTCGACAACGTTTCGCGGAGGCCTTCGCGAGACCTACGTGACTTTAACCGCGATCGAAGACGATATTCACGTGACCTGTTCTACGATCGCGATCACGATCTGGACTCGCGCCGCAGCTCCGGTGATCGCCGCGAATCGCAGCCGAGGCGGCAGTCGCACGATATTCGCGATTTCTATTTGCGCCGTGGCTCCCGTGTCGACAGCGATCGACGCGATTCGCATGATGGGCCGGACGCCGACTGCGATTTCGATTCGCGTCGCAGCTCTACAGATCGCCGTGGGTCGCAGTCGAGGCGACCATCGCAGGACATTCGTGACTTTTATATGCACCGCGATCAACGCCCACGACGGAGCTCGCGTGACTTTCTACACGGTGTCCAGGGTCGGAAATTCTCGAGAGAGTTACCTATGGTGCCCACAGTCGAAGTGTCAGAAGTACAATCCAGAAGAACTTCGCGAATGTATGATGATAGGCGATTTTCACGTGATATGAGTCCACTGTACGAAAGAAACGAAAATCGTGAGCGACGCAGACGTCGCAGTTCATTTATTCGTCATGTGGCTGTGTCGCACGACGCGAATTTCTGGGCCAGAGAGCAGTCGCCGGATAGAAGCGGACAAGATGGAAGGGGTGGAAGGTATAGTAATGGCATGGATAGGAATGATTAGAAATCCCGTTTTGAGCATGCTGTCATGCTTTTTTTACCTAGACCTGGGCATTGTTAAGCTGTGATCCTCCTGGGTAAATCCATATTTTCCTCATTTCTCATTGTGTGTCACAATCCTCTACGAAAATGTCATCTCATCCAATCATTACCCAATGGTTACTGCTAGACTCCACGTGGAGTGTAGCACCTTGCATCGCCGCTGTCAGCGACATCGATGAAAGCTATACTGCATGGGGTAGAGCAGCAGCCTTGACAGCGTTCATAGTAAGCGTAAGGGGAGCGCAGTGATGACTTCTGCGAGTCTTTAACGTTCACCATGAATGCACCCGCAGAGCAGATCCTTTCTTATGAGGAGGTTGGTTTTTCCAGATCGCTGTTCCTGCGACGGAAATTCCTATCAACAGCCGCTGTATCGAGCCTGGACAGTACTAATTCCACTGAATCCAGCGCCCCAGAGGCGGTTTTCGCTAGCAGTGTGGACAGCGCCGGCAGCGATCTAGGTAGGAGTTGTGTACTTGTTTACTTACTTTATTTCTTATTTACTCATTATGTGTCAACGTACGCACAACAAGTGATTTTTACGGGTTATCCACAGAATTTTTGGCGGTGCGTAGTGGATTTCAATTACATAATTATAACTTTCTCACCGCTACCCGCATTTTGAGCCTTCATCGATTATTTTCGCGGTTTTTTGATCGTGGAAGATTTGATTAGTGAATGTGTACGGAGCTTGCTAGGTTTCCCAGTGGCTACGTGAATGCCGGATTAGTATAATTGGCATAAACTCAGCTGATGTGTGGAAGTTACTGCTTTAAGAGCATCGGCGGTTATCGCTGCTGAACCGGATCCCCACTGGCAGCGTGCCCCATATGGCGCTGAGGAACGCTCCTACCGGTAACCCACCTCCAAATTCGCAAAGGCGGCGGCTTCAGAATAGGGACTACAGGTAACGTTTCTGTGTTTGCTTGTTCTTGTTTAGATGTTTATTTGTTTATTATTCAGCGTCGATGCACAAAGTGACACGCTTTTCCGAGAATGGAGCCGAGTTGATCCAGCTTATGAGGGGCGAGACGCGCGGGAACACCGTGACCAGCGCGACCCGCGAAGGCGACTGGAAAGGGGCGTGTCCGAGGATCAGTCATCGTTACGGTAGGGGTTACAGATGCTGTTACATTATTCGCTGGTATTAGGCCCACCATTTTAGGCCTGTCCGCGCTCGTGCCTACTCTCGGCAGTTGACTGCCAATCCTGCTGGAAACTCTATGGTGCCGTTCATATGCTACCCAGACGAGGTGAATTGCAGTCGGTAGTATCTCAACGTACTGCCTGTAGATGAATGAGCGCAGGCTCGTTGCAGATTTTCTGCAATTTCTCGTCGTTTTCATAGCTTTTCCTGGTTACCACATGTTTATACATATGTTCATACGACCATATTATTCAGGAATTTTTGCAAGTTCGTTGCGAATTTAATGGATATCGCGCTTTGTTCTTTTTAACTTCCACATATGGCAAGATTATAGAGAGCTGTGTGTTGGTATGTTATGCAGGTTTACGCTCTAACAGAAGGCACATAGGGACCAGTTCTCGTTCCCCTTTTTCTTGGTTCAGTGAAGTGCAAGTAGTTGTGAGAAGATCGACAGATAGATGCAAAGATCGATAAGTCCAGTATTTCATCAGAAATACATGGTTGATTGCCGAAAATGACTGAAGGAAATTAGAAAAAAAAAGATTATATAGAGTGGAAGAAATCCTGAGGAATCCCAACACATAGCTTCTCCATTTCTTGACATTACCCGGTGATAGTAGAATGCAAATTTTGAGCCATGATCAACATCTCTCCGCATCCCTTTTCTACCTTCTTTGTCTATTTTCTTCATATTACCGTATTCCTCATTTTCCTATATAAGCTTAGGAAGAGCTGCTTTTCGCCTACCTATGATCTCTTTTTACTGTGCTTCCATGATCTCCAAGACGTTGTCTTCTAAAGGCACTAAGGTGACGTCTCTTTCATCTTGATATCAGTTTTCTCTGCAGAAATTACCTCATCATTGTGTAATCAAGGTTTTTTTTAATCATGCTTACGCCTTCATTCACCATTCTCAACTTTATTTTCGAAGGTATCGCTGCTAACATGAACATATTCTCAATTTAATCTATTTACGAACTATCATCATGTACAGTGAAGTTTTTTCTTGTAATAAAGATTTGCTATGCTAACATGTCACATGTTAATGAAATGTCTTCTCTGGCATTCTTATCTCCCACCTCTCAGCTGGGTTTCTTTCTTTCGTTTTCATGGCTTTGCTCTATACAAGGGAAGGATACTAGGGGTGTTCAGCGACTACGGAATGGAGAACTCTGTAGTCGCGCTGGTAAAATGGGTGATTCAAGGATTACTGCAATGCTAGGCATATATCGATAGATCCATTCCTAATACTATCTACATAATTTTACTGATAAAACCAATTTTTGTAACCATTCGCTAGTTTTGTTACTTGGGTGTTACCTGACAGCCTGACGTTCTCATTGAAGCAATCCATAGACGCCGTCGTGTAAGACGTTCCAGTAAATGATCAAAATCCTATTGTATAAGTGAATAATTAGGTACTTTGTTTTCATTTGTAACAGTTGAAGCCATGTGGCTGTGTGATAGTGGCCGTTTCTGTTTCAAGGAGGTTAAAAAGAGATCAGGTGACACATATGGGCGTTTATTCTATTTTCACTGCAGAAAATTACACTCAGAGCATTGCATTATGAAACTATTATGATAGACTTATCCAGTTGGCTGCTATGGTTTCGACAATGTTGTGCAATGGGAACATAGGAGTAATACAGCTGCATAAGATGGGACTGTACAAGCAACTCCACGATGCGCGCGAGACGACTATAGTTCTGAAGATAGGTTCATACTTCGTACTAATTATCACTTCGATCGTGTAGGTGCTGGGGAAAGACTGACGACGATTGCAGAAGGTTGGTTGTTCTGTGACAGCGATGTTGCGCTGTTGGAGTCTGGAAGCATTTCCTGTTAATGACTATGTCATGTGTGGCAGCAAACGTGCAAATAAAGTGCAATTCCCTTGAATAGCGCTCTATTTTATAGCGAGTTTTTTGTAACTAATTCATCCGCTTTGAGGGGGCCTCTTCGAATGTTATTTTAATGGCGGTTAGAGTGAGCCGCTTTTCAGTTTTAGATTGCTTTAATTACGTATTTTTCTTCACAAAAACAAGCTGAGAAAAAAGCTGGAAGTTTTAGAAGTGCACTGCCTTCCTACTCGGGAAATCATTGCTGTGTTTTTGATTGATTCGATCTATAATATCAATCAATTAATCCTTCCTTCTATATCTTGATTAATATTTAAGAAATGCAACCTCTCCAGAAAGCATGACCCACCTGAACATCGTATGAGCAGTACAACTCGCTTACGAATCCGCTTGTTCAAAATGATGATGAGATATGCATTGGAAAATGTGAGGATGTCAGAGGCATAGGGGACCAGCTTAAGTGCAACAGTGCTGACGCCAGATTGGTCGTAAATAATAACCTAAAGAAATTTGTTCAGTATTTGCTTCCGTTCATTTTTGACAAATCTCCCTTGAATTTCCTATTCTCCAGCCAGTTTTATGGAAATTTAGAAGAGGGCAAATTTTGGAGACTAATCTCTGGAACTCTGCTCATACTTGAATCGGCCCGGATAGATTCTTTTCACCCTGCTAGGTGTTCGTTGTATTCAGTCCATGATATCTTCGTTGTGACCTTTGTCTTTCTGAATATTCTCATATCGTGGATAACGAGATTCATCTGTTGTTTCTGTCGTTCTCAAAACATCCTCTTGCTTAAGGAAATGACGAAGACGAAATACGAGTGAGTTATTGCAATGGTTTTTTCCTTCTTTATAGCGACTAATCCTTTTATGTTTTTTCTTAAGATTTTCTACAGAAGAAAAAGCTCAGAAACGGGTGTATGTGGCTTTCCGACGGAAGATATGTACCATCGTCTTCTGAGAAAAAAAAACTTTCTGCGTAGAAATCATGGAAACGATTCTGAGATGAGACATTGCCTTTGAACAATTACTCGTATTGGCTGGAAGATGATCCAGGGTCCCCTTCACCAGAAAGGCAGCGTTTGTTTTTTCGGTCCAGCCACTTCTACGTTCATAATGTGAAATTCTCGCAAACGCATGTTTGCTGTGTAATTTTCGGTGTTTAATCAAACTAACGAATCCCCGTGGGATAGAATAGGCAGAAAGAAGCTCATTGACGCAGAAACGTGTATTCGCGAAGAATCAGCTGCACTAACAGGAACTAAATGAAGATCCCATGGGAATCTTTTCTCGTTGATGCTCCCTCAGCCATAGTTCAGTTGTAGCAATTAAATTATTAGTCCCCGTAAGCGCGAAAACTATACATAATGAAACACATGATCTCTATGATTTCGAGGAAAACTTCCAAAAAGGGAAAAGAACGAGCTGTTTTATATTGAATAGATTGATAAATGCGATGATGCGCTAGGAAGTGAAAAAGGAGCATTCCACCGCAAGCAGGATGTCCTCAACTGTGTGGAATTTGAGTGTAGACAGCAGCTAGTGGAATCATATAAGCATTTGTGGGGTAAAGAACGTTGGAATAGTTAGAGCGAGTCAGTGTGGAGTAGTAGCTCATTTCTTTTAGTTTCCTTCCTTCCTGAGACTTCTCATCGTTGAATAAAAGGGTAAGCTCTATGTTTTTCATCTAGCTTTCTTACAAGAACACAGATATTTGAGCCTCGTACCAGATCTTATCTTTACTAAAAAAAAAAGGTTATAGATCTAGCTGGACTTGATTTCTCTATAACCAATAGAAGACTCGCCCACAAATGACTAGAAAACTTACAAATAACACGAAGAATGCCGTTTCGATGAAGAAATCCAAAAGGGCCAGTATGAACATATTGCGTTCTGCTCGGTCATGCTTGAAAGTTTTAGCGCGAATACACAGGAAAGCTACTGAGATCACGTTGACGCTGGATGAAATTATCAGAAATATACTCATAAAAGCTAACAACTCTGTCATCACAATAAACATATTCTGAAATTTCGAGAAAATACTTCAATTGTTCTCTATTGTTACAGAAATAGCTATTGTGCTCACTGCATCGGAAGTTACGAAGTAGCCTTTATTGATTTTATCCTCTTCAAACCAGCTTTTATATATCAGAAGCTGATAAGTAGAAAAGAATGGAGTCAATAAGGTGATGGCGATGCTGAGTGGAAACGCATAGCTCCATATCTAAATAGCGATAAGGTTTTGAAAGGATCTCACTCATTTGACTCTGAGACTTGCAGTGATTTGTTGTTCACTCACATATCTTATACTTTTTACAACGTGTCATGATGCAGTGGGAAACCAACTACATAACGGTTGAATCTGCGTGCTGAGAGACACACTATGCAGCGAAGCTGATGACATTAAGTTGTATAATACTTTATGGAGGAGCGATTGTTATGCGGTTGATCTTCAGCTAGCTGTAGATGCCGTCGTCAAATGGTCCACTCAATGAATTTTTCCTTTGTGCTTATCAAAAACCAATGTTATTCATCTGGGATCAAAAAATGTCAAACATGAGTACTTTATTGGCCAGATAAGTATAACTGAAGTCGACTTAGGATTTCACCTAACATATAAATTTGTGTTTTATAATTGAACTTATATCCTCCGGTGTTATCCGTCAGGTATTACTACGAGCCCATACATAGAATTTATGTTAGGCCTACGCTAACGTATGGAACACTACTAAACCACAGCACTAGGTCTGAAAATGCTCACATTCTCGAGAAAGGGCGAAACAGCTTCACGCGTAAAATTCTGTTGAAAATAGGCGGGTTCGATTACCGCACCTTACCTCCAAGCTCTTGCAGGAAAGAAAACATTCATTTGGAATTGTTACTAATCAGAAGGCGGAAATGGGATCTATTTATCGCTTACAAGATTGTTCACAGTATTGTCAAACTAAACATCAACACTTATACTAGTCCTTATACTAGAGGCACTGCAAATAAAATACTTGTTACTTTTTCATCCATCCCGGCAAGGACTAACTTTTTCGTTCACGGCGTGTGTTTTGACTTTGCAAAATTAGCAAAGAATATCCGCATACCGCTGCGCATCCAACAATTTGAAAATGTAGTGAGAAAATTTCTGAAGAAAATTTTGCGCCTTCTCTGTTTCATCTGTTTCAATAATTGTTACCTTTTAACACTCATCCATATAATGTGATGCACAGTTGTCGCTTTAATCCACTGGTTTTACTGTTTTATTCGTTTCTTTTCTTTTTGCATGCGCGAAACCTCGTGTCAATAAATGTTAAGTATAAATCATCTTACAGGGAACGTCAATCATTGCTGCACACCTTGCAATGGGAGCATCTTTACATCACTCAGTAAGCAATGTTCATAAGTGTTAATCATCATGGAATCAGCGTTTGGGTTAATGCGTATCAACGTATGTTAAAGGCAGTGTGTCACCTCGTTTTCGTGTCCAAGCTTTCACCAGATTCTGAATCCCCTCGACATGCTGAATGCAAAGGTATACCTGAAATGTTACAAAAAGGTCTTTAAACCCTACTTTTGAACGATTTTTGGGATGGGATTTGTAGCAGTTTTTCGAGCCGAGTGGACGCGTGAAGCCGTTGATCTCATCGATCGGACATGTCTAGACGTGTTCGCCAACACTGCAGACATGGCGGGCAGCCAGCACATTCACGGACCGCTCCGCCCAGGTGGTCCGTGAACTGCACTTTCGGACCCTCCGAAAGCGGGGTTTTCGTCATTTTTATGAGCTTTGACGTACACCTTTGGAATTAGCGTGACGAGGAGGTCTAGAGTCTGCTGGTATTTTCAGCTCACGAAACCAGGTGACACACTGCCTTTAACGAGCGATGTGGCGCTGTCACTGATGCGAGGTGTGATATCATGATTGATGCTTCCTGCAAAAACGAATGATAAATCTTTGCGTAGGGACCGAACTATATTCGAAAGGTTGAGACCTTCTTTTTCTAGTACAAGACCAGGATTTTTTCAGAATATAGGTGAAAATATTTCCTGAAATAAGGAGATTCATGCTTGATTCTTCAAAATCTGGGTAAAATTCAAACGCAATCCACCGGTGATTCCGGAAATGTACGATTCACATGAAATTCGGAAGGGATCTAGTTGGGATCGGGTAGAAGTTTGCAAAATTTACTATAAAGTTGTATGGGATCTATGCGGAAATCGCTGTGGATTTGCCGAAATTGTTTAACAAGAAATAGACACTGGCACTCGGGCACATTATGTATTTCTAACGAAAATTTCTTTTATTTGGATAGCGGATTCATCCAGTAGGTGGCGAATCGAAACAAGTCATTGTAATAAGTAGCCGAGAAAATTCGGGAAGAGAAGTGTAGGCGCCGTGAGCGCGTTTCCTGTGTAAATGTATATTTCAGAGCAAAATTGGTGTATTTGTGAGTTGTGATGAACTTGAATATGCTTATTGCTGTTAACCAAAAGTAGACCTACCAATGTGTGCTTAGTCGGGAGCGTTATAACCGTCATTCGGTAGAGTGATATAAAGAAAGTCATGTATGTCTGCACATATGCAAAGTGCATTGCAAGGCAATTACTCTGAAAAAAAAGGCTCTTGTCATGTACCGTTCCGTATGGATCTAAAAATAGTTTGAAAAAACTGTACTTACTATAGAACTTATAAAAATTGGCGCATTAATGTAAATAACACTCAACCAGCTTTTGCTATCGGTCATGTTTGCAACTTGAATGAGGTAGAAAGAGTTTACGAAAACAATAATGTTCTGCAATTTTTTTTTTGTCATAATACTGTCTAAGAACCATCGATATTCTCATCCTTCAGTACTTACCAAGATGGTTTGTGTAATGAGCAAGGAGTAAAAATATCCTGTCGATATCTTCAATTCTCTATACAGTGCCACAAGCACAAATAAATATAACACCAGGGAAGGTATGCAGTAGATTATCCTCACTTCCATACTGACAAGCTACTCAAATTTACTATCCTTTCTTTGAGCGAAGAGGCCTGAAAATACAATGCATACCACAAATATTGGCGCATCCCAAAAATTGCGATATTTCAGTTCCAAGTGAACTTCTGGCAAACGCTCTTGCCACCAATCAAATCAGCTCGCTTGACGTCCTTAGCTTACGAAAAATTCCTCAAAAACGTTTCAATGAGGGTGAGTCAAGGTTCTGATGCGCTGCGGTACATGGCTGGTGGCCAAGCTCTTTGGCAGAAGTCGGTTTAGAATAAAGATGTCATTTTGGGCTACAAGTCAGATCAGATAGCAACTTTCCACCGGAAGAATTCGTTCGGATTTCAACAAACTATGTATTACAAGGGTATGTAAAATACCCTTTTAGGAGAAAAGTGAATGAGTTTACTTTCGACTTTTTGAACATGTGACTGACTATGGCATATACATGATATGTACATGTTAAATAAATAAATGATGATATGGAATGTATGCTGCTATGTAGACAAATTTACGTTCATTTTGAAGTTATTATGACGTGCCCATTCGTGCGAGAGTAATGTGTATTAGATGAGGCATGGATTCTTTGTAACTACAACCAAAGCTCTTATATTTGTATGCTTCTGTTAGCGACGCACGAGGTTGTCAAACTTCTTTATTGGCCGACGTTTCGGCGACTTCGCCTTCGTCAGAGCCTGAAAGCTCAAAGCAAAGCTCTTATAGTTTCAACAGCAAATAGTGAAATAGAAAATATTGCGAGAAAATAGAAACCCAAATGGGCATGACACAAACCATACGACCTGCGTACGCTTCCTGGAGCAATATTATTCATGCATGTATATGAGTGCGTCAGAACATGCAAACATTTGAGAAAGGATGCACCAAGAATTTTGCTAGCCTCTGAGTGTTCGATCGTTTCTCATTAATTGTGCTGAAGCTCTGTACGATATATGGTTGATGTTAGCAAAACACGAGGTTGCTAGAAGCTTCACTCAAGTGCCATTCGTCGGGGCCATGATTCTTGGACCTTAGTGTAGGATCATAATAACCAATGCAACACAGATTCTTTTTTCGACAGCATGAACGACATTCTGTTTCTTCCTGTCACAAAGGCAGCACTTTGGAACAAGTACGGATCAATGTAGTACCAACCAGGAATTTGGGGACTACCTCATCGAAGAACTCGTTAGACATCAATTCAAGAACCCCAAAGGCAGAGAACAACAAGTCGACAAATGTGGTCGTTTCAGTGCCATGGAAGATCATGTCAAAGTGCCAGTCATTGATGTCGAGCGAGCTGGGCATTATAGCGGATATCACCATGTTGAGAAGAACTGCCATGTTGGGAAATAGTGCGGTAGAATGTGTAGAGAAATCACGCACACCTTTCCCAACTGAGCAATGCTAAGTGCCCGTTCTCATTGGCCGAACCCATGCTATGCAGCTTCATGTCGCGAAACAGTCCTTTGTTCCCAAGGATAATGAGTTACGAAAAAGGAAAGATTCAAAGAATCCATTTTTTCGTTTGGTCGAATGACGTCCAGCGACGTTCGTGTCGGGAACGAATTTTCTGCTAGACTGCACGGTGATGTGAGAAATCCACTGGAGAAACTAGAATAGCAGACCGTGAAGATAGAAACGCGGATCGCGTATCTACTGATGCAAGCACAAGAAGCTAT
Source organism: Ancylostoma caninum (assembly GCA_037903475.1). Classification (NCBI taxonomy): domain Eukaryota; kingdom Metazoa; phylum Nematoda; class Chromadorea; order Rhabditida; family Ancylostomatidae; genus Ancylostoma; species Ancylostoma caninum. Next base: position 132,257 of record JBAJFG010000217.1, on the reverse strand, counting down.
GGCCCAGTAAGATGCCGTATTGAAGCCAGTTGTGGAGTAAAGACACCTTCTTCTCATGTTGATATATCGTGCGGACTGGACTGGGTAGTACTGGGAGCTCTGACATTGATCATGGATTACTCTTTGCGAAAAAAGCGAAAAACTTGCTTTTATTTCCAGAGGTTTATATATACCGAAACAAACTTCACCGAGCCCAAGTGAATATAATAACAGATGTCACAGTCTACAATTCATGTAAACCCGAACACCGTTACGCGGTTTTTCACGATCCTAAATTACTAGTTGCGAACTAGCAGTGAGATGCAATGATGAGAATGTCGAACTATGATCTTTCGAATCTCCATGATTATTTGATGATGCTAGCACGTACTAAGTGATCTATGGAAGAATGGGCATATAATAAAAACAACTGTACTATTCTCTGGAACTCGTACGCTGTGTAATCCTAGCAAACCTCTCAACTTTTTTTACGGGTTCAAATGTAGGAGAGATGCAATCGTGTTGTAAGTCCGACCTGGGCGTACTTGGTTTTCATCACCAATGGCATCATTATGTTTCACCAGTATTCCACATCATGAAAAACCGCTTCATCCCCAGGCACCATTCTATTTGTACAATCCTATCTGCGATAGATACGACAAGGCAGAACAAAACTAACAAAGGAGCAAGCGGAGACTCAGGCAAATGAAGAGTATTGGAAAGATCTGTTGTTTATCAGAGTCGTAAAAAGCGTAAAAACTAGAATAATGTTCATGAAGGTTAACACAGATTCACGAAACTAAGTACCTCATTTATAAAAAGGAAGTTCAGAGCTCAAGTGGTTAACAACGTGCTCAAATGTGAGCAGGATTTGGTACCTAATGGCACTGCTCAGCCAACGTTGCTGCGATTGATTTTGGAGAAAAAAAAGGAAAAAGGAGTCAGAAGATGACTGTCGAGAACACATTCAGGAAACCAAATTGACATTTCATTTCACAATGGGTGGTTCAACTGCCTCCATTAATTGTTTACGGGCGAGATGGTTGTCGGCTACGCATGGAAACTTACAGATTTTGGTGACTAAGTGCTGTTTTCCATGGTGTTTAGGAGACAGAGGGTTTTTTCATCTGCCATTCGTGAAACCGTGTTATACATGACACATCAATTGTGAAAAACAAAAACAACATCAGCAGTTGTTTCCTCCAACACTTGCAAAAGACATGAGATGAGCTCTACTCACAAAAGGACGGAGTCAGTGGTTCGAAGTGACTTCAGTTCCCGTGCAAATCTTTGCTCGCCTAATTGCAGGCAAAGTAACAAGCGCTTATCATCTGCGCCTCAATTATGAGACAACTAATTTCTCCTACTTCCCCATATAGCTGTCCACTACTGTCTTTCTCCACACACATCTCTGTCAGGTCGAGAAATATATGTAAAATGCAGAGTGATGCAGGCTCACAACCAAGGGCGTTTGGTCATATGTGAACCAGGGCCGGTAGTAATCCACCCCGCAAGTTGCCAACTCGCGGTGGCACCAGAGTCGACATCAGTGGCAGCCGGAACGGTGCGGAGGCACCTCAATCAATAAAAACTCCTGAATTTTGCAACTTTACCTCACACGGGTACTATCCCTGTGACCTTGTTTCACCCCCAAGTACAGTGTTCAGATGTCCTTGTTTCAAACAGCCGTGCGCAAATATTCGGAAACTCCAGCTGCCTACGGGATCGCGATCTCGTTGGGCGCCACCAAAGCTGCCACCTTAAGGTGGCAACGTAGGTGGCAGCAGGCGAGTGCGAGGAGAGAGTGTGTAAGGAGAGAGGTTTCCCCGTCGGCAGGTCGGACATGCCCTAGGGTCGCAACCAAAGTTTCAACCGTAGTTCTTGCCTGCACGGACTTGCTCTTCAGTTTCCTGAGCTCTGAAACCTAATAAGATGAAACTGCATGTGCATCTAGTTCCAAAGAAGTATGTAAATAGTTAAACATCTAGCACACACTATAATGTAATATGTAATGAGTCTTTTCTTGTGTTATCTGGTTGATTTTGTTTCTCTTTAACCCTTAAACAGCATTCCCCTGTAATCTTTCCAAAGGTGTAATCTCATAGAATGAATCTAGCCATGTTCCTCAAAGTGCTCCATCACGCGCCCTCGTTTTGTCCGACCGATCAGATGATTTGATAATCAGCCGCCGCATTTTGCCCAAGCTGGGTTTATAGCGCTGCTTTTCCCAGTTTTTCTCAGTATTCTGGAAAATATTCCGATTATGAGCGCTTGTTTCCGTCATTTCTCATACATTGTTACTGGTTCATTTGTTTTCCTCCATTTTTGTGCCTTTGAATGAAAGCTTTTTTGGGAGTGATGGGAGGTCGGGCATCGATCCACTCAGCTGGTCGCAACGCTGCCTGTAGGTCACACGGTGGAGCACTTTGCAGAGATCGAGCGGATTCACCCGACTATATTATATTGTTAAGAGACAACTACGATAATGCTGCCAAGGGTAAGCGAGAACAAAGATTAACCTGATGGCACAAAGAGACCTCAAACTAGATAGGAAATCGGAGCAAAATTAATAATATGGAGAAATGAACATGCTTGAGTACAATAGCAGTTGATTTCAGCACCTCTACCAATACCATACACACTGTTGTGAGATGAGATACCAAAAACCAATCAAAATCTGATCTGGTTCGTGTTTGTGTTGAGATTCAATCGCACGTCAAAACGTGTTGACATGGCCAAGTGGTTCAGTCGTTTGCTTATGATCGCGCTATAGTGGGGTTCGATATTGTGAGCGCCGCTAAGTTTTGCAGTCATAACGGAATGCCGCATCTCACACCAACTTCGCATCCAAAGTTGCCACCTTGTAGGCAGTGTTGCCGTCATGGTGGCAACATTGCTACCAACTTGCGGGGTGGATTACTACCGGCCCAGCTAACCTCATCACTATGAATTTGATTAATTGGGTCAACTGTATTATGCAAAACCGAGGTTGCCGGAGGTACCTCGATGAATTCACCTCAATTCAATTTAGTTAAATGAAGGCTGTGGTTAGTGCGATAAGGAACTCTTTGAAAATTCTCTTCTCTGAAAACTGTGAGGCAGAAACGCAGCCCGAACAGATGTATCAAAAGCATTGTATGTACCAATGTATAGTGAGCGTCGATGGCAGTGCGTTTTTCGCGGATTCGGGGAGCATGCCCCGATGATCCTGATTTGCCCATGTGGCGGCGATAGTGCGGTCGTATCGCTGCTTCTTGAGTCCGCGAAAAACGCAATCCTATTGACGCTCACTGTAGCTTCATCTCTGAGATGGTTTCATTGTCGGAACAGCGCTAACTACGACAACAGAAGAATGAATACTCTGGATTCGCGATTTTGTTGTGAGGTTGACTAGAAGCGTTCGCGTTCGATTAAACTGTCTTTAGAGACCCCAATCCCAACCTAGTTCTTAGTTTTCACTGATAACTATATTTGTTTAGGAATGAAGAACGTGTCGCTATTAGCATCCACCACTGACCAATTTTATTCCATTGGCTTTTTATCGATCACGTATCCGCCTTAAAATAGAATCTCACCGACCTTCTTCTTTTAATTTTAAAAACAGCTGTGAACATGCCCACTAAAAACCTATCATTAATGTATTCTCAGTAAACCACACTATGAATTGAGCTAATATTACCTGAACAGGGCATGAACGACAGAACCGGCGTGCGGATTTTCCTACTCAGAATGTTGTGGAGATACGCGTTAGAGAATGTGAGAATATCAGATGCGGACAGGATAAAGTTGGCTGCTACCGTATTGACTCTGGATTGGTCGTAAATAATTACCTGAACAAGCTGATATATTCGTAAGTCTGAGTTAATGGAATGAAGAAACAACTTACATATTTCTGTTTAGTTCGATGGTGCCTAGTTAGTTATTCTGTCACTGTTTAAACCAGTCGGAAATGCTAATATTTGATCTTTTCGTTGACGTTAGCACAGCTTTGTCTCACGACCTATTCAGCGATCGTTACAATGGCGGGGTGGAGTGCAATTTCCACGTCCGCGAAGTATGTTATATGCGGAAACCTGGTGATTTAAACTAGCCTGCTGGAGGCTGTCCAACGGTTCCACAGGGAGTTGGAGCACCGGTGTGCCGAAATGCCGGCAACTACTGAGGATTTTACTTAAGGATGGCTTCTTGCTCAATTTTATTGAATAACATCAGGAACATTTCATTCAGATTGAAGTTTTGCAGCAAATAACAGCTGAAAACTAGCTAGTGTTGGAGAAAACAGACATTGCTTCCTCCAAAACCTAATCACCTAGTATACTACCTCGTTCCTCAACACATAAAAAGAAATCCAGTAGTTGAGCACCGCTAGGGATGTGCGGATAATTTACTGCCTTCCCTCTATGGTGCTTTATTTGTTCGTGTTAGTGGCGCTGTCCACTTTAACTCAACAGGTACTGCTGCAGGACAAGCTTTACATTTGGTAGAATAAAACGTAGATTATGCGATACATCTGTCACCTGCCTCTCACTATACGGCAAAAGTTTGGATCTGCAAATTCTGAAAGGTGCGACTTTGGCTCAAGACAAAGCATGTCAGCAAGTAAGTCGATTGTTCAAAATGGATAGAGAGCGCCTACTGGAGCTGAGTGGAGAGAATCTGCGGCGTGATGCACGTGAGCTAGTAGAGAAACTGCAACGTCATTGTAACACATTAGATGTTCATCTGCAATGCCTCATAGAGAGATGAAAATATTACGTAGTGCATAGATACCTTAAGAGATGAGTAGCCGCTATAATGTTGCTCGAATAAAATCCGAATAAATTTATTTTACTTACCAATGTTTCGTGCGGCTTGTTGAACGCTGGCAAAACGGGGATTTCATCCGAATCACAATCGGAAGCATTAGTCTCTGGAACCCTGCAAACCTGAGATTACGACGCCAAAACAAGATCTCCATCTTCAGTACGGAATTGTCCGTCTTTGGCAAAAAAAAAAACAGCGGAACCAGCTACTACTAACGAATTTCACTGTTACCGCTGGTGTTGTGTAGATATTTATGGCCCTTATTCGCTAGTTGCTGCAAGGAGGAGCAAAATTAATAGGAAGTTTGAATAGTTGGGAAACTTTCTCGAAAACCTATTATGTCATCATGACCAGCGCCAGCTTAATTTGTTTCTAATGGTCAAATCTCTCAATCAGTGCTGAGGTAAGACAATGCATTTAATGGCAGCACTCATGGAAATCCTTAATTCTGAGATGCTTACATGTAGCAGGGCGCTGGACAATCACAGCAGTAAGTTGAACACAGTAAATAGCCGCTTATCTGCGATGGTACTCCCATGGAAACATGGTGGTCTAGCGCGGCGGACGGATTGTGATGTATAGAATGGGATTGTATAGGATGAACCATTTAGCAGGTTTTCGCGCTAGGGCCTAGCAGCGGAACACTCGTCCGCGTTTCGGACCCACAGGGAATGCTGCATTTATTTTCTGTCTTTATCTCGTGTTTCACACCGCATCATCATCATCGCTTAGATCACCGTCCCTAAACATCCCGACATGCCGCGAAATCTCCAACACAGAAATCTCAGTGAGCGCTTTTTTTGGAAACTTAAGCGGTCTTTTTGCGTTCTTAATAGTTAGGATCCACGTCCACGGATCTCCCTCCTTCGAGGGATCCCAGTCGATTTGCTGCGAGGCTACGTGGTGCGACCCCGGATGGCGGATAGGGGGTTTACCGCGGACTAGAAGCGGCCATGCGCTTGTCCTGCGATCCGGGTAGATCTAGGGGATGGACTCCTTAGTTCGACAGTGCTGGATTCGATTTACATGGCCGGCATATGAATGTGAACACGCACTTGAGCCTGTGCAAATGCTTTATGTGGGCTGTATCCTTCAGTTTGGATTTGGCCAAAAGCTCACATTCTAACGACTGGGAAGCGCATGAGAGGCGATCTGGGGCCGTCTCTAACAGATAAGCCCCTCGTCCATGGGGGAGGAAATCCTTCCCCTCAACAGTCGAATGCCGGTGACAGGCCGTGGCCGGCAAGACCCACGTCACGTCGTATGGTTATGACGTCAATTGTGCCTGTGAAGAAAGCTACGGCGTACACGGGAATCGACGCGCACTTTCGAGGCCCGGTTAGTGTGAAAAACCTGCGAGGGTCCCCGATACTTCGCAAACGGCGGCATGGGGGCAAGCAAGCGAGTCGTTAAAGAGCAAAACATGACCAAGACATGCATTGCGACTTTGAACGTTGGCACGTTGACAGGTCGCTCGTACGAGCTAGCAGTGGCGCTGTAGAGCAGAAGAATCGACTTATGCGCGGTTTAGTAGTCGAAATGAGCAGGCAGTAAGTCGATGGACACAGGATGTGGGTACAAGCTTGTTTACCATGGCAGTAAAGGCACCAGGAGTGGCGTCGGAGTTATAGTTTCAGAACGCTACCGAGACGCAATAGCGAACAATTCCGTTTCGAAAATGGAGATCTTGTTTCGGCGCCGTGATCTCAGGTTTGCAGGGTCCGAGAGACTAATGCTTCCGATTATGATTCGGATGAAATCCCCGTTTTGCCAGCGGTGAACAAGTCGCACAAAACAATTTGTTGGAAAGTCATGAGGTTTAGGCACGCATCTTCGCAATTGAAATTAGCGGCTACTCATCTCTTAAGGTATCTGTGCACTACGTAATATTTTCATCTCTCTATGAGGCAATGCAGATGAACATCTAATATGTTACAATGACGTTGCACTTTCTCTACTAGCTCACGTGCATCACGCCGCGGATTCTCTTCGTTCAGCTCCAATAGGCGTTCTCTATCCATTTTAAACAATCGACTTACTTGCTGACATGTTTCGTCTTGAGCCAAAGTCGCACCTTTCATAATTTGCAGAACCAAACTTTTGCCGTATAGTGAGAGGCAAGTGACAGATGTATCGCATAATCTATGTTTTATTCTACCAAATGTAAAGCTTGTCTTGCAGCAGTACCTATTGAGTTAAAGTGAACAGCGCCACTAGCACGAATAAATAAAGCACCATAGAGGGAAGGCAGTAAATTATCCGCACATCCCTAGCGGTGCTCAACTACTGGATTTCTTTTTATGTGTTGAGGAACGGGGTAGTATACTAGGTGATTAGGTTTTGGAGGAAGCAATGTCTTTTTTTTCCAACACTAGCTAGTTTTCAGCTGTTATTTGCTGCAAAACGTCAATCTGAATGAACTGTTCCTGATGTTATTCAATATATGGAAAGCTCTCCATCTGCAGTATACACTGACTAGTCCACTATGACATATTCACTATAAAAACAGCACCGAAACTTGTGAATACCATTTCAACGCTGTGAGTGGATATGCTAAGATCCTCTGACGAATAGCGCGTCTTTTCAACGAATTTTCGTGGAAAAGGCAATAACCCAGAATAAATTTCAAAAAAAGCCGAAGCACTCACGCTGCTGCCATAATTTTGGGCCGCTAAACATACAATCTGCTGAATCTGCAACGCTTTGTGTTACCTCAATCATGGTATGGGCAATCTTGCTGTTTCACCCATGATCTCACAAGGAGTCCACAGGCAATAAGAAAGGAACATGCGTAAGATGATGGATGGTCAACCATCGCAACGAACAGTACAAGTGGCTCTACTGCAAGTATCATTGAACCCGCTTGGAATCCATAAACTCCCCATGGAAACGTTTCAACTGAATGATTGTCCAATCTATCATTTTAATCTGATCTTGTTTTCAACTAGATTGAAGTATAACTATCCGGCTTATTTCATACTCATTGTTTCTCATATTGAAATGGTTGCAGACATTTCTGCTACACTATGCCCCACAATTTCAGGAATTTAGCCTCAAAATGACTTCTTCTCGAGCTATCTGCGAAAAAACGGTCAATGAACTTCAAAATCGATTCTGGTGTCACATCCAAGAAGGATGGATGTGTGGGTTAAAACAGATCAACTTGAAAAAGTGAGCATGATCGCTTTATCCTGCGATCATGCTCACTTTTGCAAGTTGATCTGTTTTAATGTTGATCCTAAGACGAGTTACCCACCGCTTTTCCCTCCCAGCGCAAAGAATAGTAATACGCGTGAAATCGTCTGCTTATATGAGTTGAGAGAATTTCTCAATAACAAGTGCTCTTCTTACTAATAAACGATAGTTTCCCGGCTACAAAATGTTTTGGCCAAGAACTTAATGGTTTTTTTCGCAAACCATGTCTAATGAATGAACAGCAGGGGTGGTAGTAATTTAATCAAAGTTGGCACTTAATGGACAACTTCACGCAACAGCTAAGTGCGACTTACGATTGCCAACGGGGAGGAAATTTTTGTTTTATCGCCACATGGTCAAGTGGACTTTCTAATACAAAACACTGGTCGAGAAGGGAAACGATCACTCGACGAAATGCCTATGGATGGGCAGCACTATCTCTGCACCAAATTGCACCTGTCATTGGCTGTGGATGCTCAGCCGTAAACTACAGCTCGTGATTGAGACGTTGCAAAACACTTAGACGCCGTGAGAATGCTAGGGCATCTACATAGAACTGCGCACGCATTCCACTGCGCCATGGCGCAAGGACTTGACACCTACAACATGAATTTAATATTCCCCTCCCTACAGCAAAATCGTAACATGTCTCACACTTCCGGAAATTGATTCCGGATTCCTGAAAGATGTGTGACTGTGGGCGCATTCCACTGCATTTCGCTGTGATTCTCATCGTTTGAAACTCTCGTGTTTCATACCATGCCTTTCTATTATTTTAGGAAGAAATTGAGAAAGAGAGCGGTTTCAACTTAGCTACTGTGTACAAAACATTCGAAAAACCATTTGCAAAGCTGGAAACTAGCCGGAATGAATGAAGCCGCTTTCAATGTAGAAAGCGCATGGAAAATCGTATGCAAAGCTGTGCAGTTGCAGCGGAGTCGAATCATCGACCGACTCCACGATGAACAAGCCTCTTGACCACTACGCCCTGCCAACAATCTGTGTGTGATTAATGGTTTCCGGTCAAGAATGTAGTGTGGGTATTGGTCTCTGCATTACCTGTACCTCCTCATGAATGAAGGGCAGGGTGTGGACATGTGCCCCGGAGCGCGGTTGTGTTGAAATTGCCAGCGGAATCGGCAGCAAAATGTACCCCTATGTAGATTTTGTAGTCGATTTCGCAAGATGTCTGCATCTCGCTTTACTACGCGTTCTTTCACGCAGGCTGACCAATCATTGACGAGCTCGGGCTTGGCGCTAGATCAGCGTCATGAGATCTCGGGCTCGAGATGCGGATGAAAGCTCGACATTCGCCCCAGCACAGGTGCCAGTTCTCAATCCAAGCTTGATTACTGGTTATACCACATTGAGAACAGCATATTTCTAAAAGTCATGATTGGCAGTTGATTGGCACTTAATTGGGAGTTACACCTCAGATGAAGATGGCAATTTCAGCCAAATTGATACCACCCCAGAAATTAGTATTTACTAGTGATCCGATTCATTTAATACCATTGTGCGAGCTATAAGATCACAATGACTATTTAAGCTCGACAATGAGGGCAACAGAGCTAAGTTGTTCTCGTTCGCTCTCTCGTAGCGGTCTATTCTTGCTATTATTGGAGTGGAAGACTTTCTCGGCTATTTTGATAGAACACGTGGCAAGTCTTATCTTCAATTGAGATCTCACAGTGCTCGAACGAGTTGATTATATTGGAAGAGGAAGCTCTTCGTGGACTAGGTCCTAAAATAAAATCACGCTGAGCCGCTTTCGAGCCTTTGAAAAGGACGAGATGTGGTAAGGTCAAATAAAAACGTGTTCATAACTACCTGTGAGGCACAGCAGTATAAGCTACTAATGATTGCCTCACTTCCAGCATATTGATTAAAAAGTTGATTTTCCATCGTATCCTATAGAAAAATGATGCTCTTTGAGCTACACACATGAAAGAAAAGCACTAGAATTCGAAAAAAACCCTTTTTGACACTTAAACAGTAAGCTTTTTAATGACTGCAATGTTAGCCAGTCTTTGAGGGAGGACATATGATATTACTCCTACATGCAGATAATCTGGAGTTTGCGACAACCTCTCTGGACGAGATTACAGAATGACCAATTTGCGGTTCACATTTTTTCAAGCCTCTAGATCGTAGCGCAACAACCACGAAAATGATCATCATTATTCTTCTGTTTCTTTGGTTGAATCTTGGAGACATATTATGGAATAAGTGCGTTAATCGAAAAATTTGCATGAAATAAACTGTATAGTAATGCACCACGCCAACACTTGCTGTGTTGTATCGCGAACGTCTCGCAGCAGTGAAGGTAATGAAAGTGTTATGCGATCTCATGATTGTACAGGGTGGCCGAAAATTACCCGTGCACCTATTTATTGACGCTAAAACTTTACCGTGAATCATCTTGTATTCAAATTTTAAGAGAAGTTTGCAGAACATTTGCTGATTAATTATTATTGAACAGTTTTCGGATTTTTCGCTAAGATACGCCAGAGCCTGATTCTCGCTTACAAAACTAGCGCTCTTTTTTGTGCTGCTGCTATAGCACCACAGAATCTTTCGATCCCAAATTTTTGCAGTGAACACAGTGTTGCTCTACAACGGTAACCAAGCTGTGAAGTTCGACGTGTACGGAAACTATGTGGGCCAGGGCGATTCCCAATGCTGGATGAAAAAGTTCGGCAAGATTTGTTTGGAAGTTCTCTACTCTAGCGAGCCAGCACATGGAAATCTAAATCACAGCTCATTGCCCTTCAATCATTGCCCTCATAAGGGCTACTTAATATCTGAATTGTGTTCGCCAGAACTCAGTCCTTGTCTGGAATTTTATTAAATTTTAAGTAGGTGCACGGGTAATTTTCGGCCACCCTGTAATGTTGTTAAAGGAGATGAGAATGGAATCTTGGGTTGGCGACAACATATAGAGCCGTTCGTGGATGGAACATCATCGTCAAAACTCTTTGGATTCCGTTTGAACTCTTATCATTTGAGGCAACTTGAATTCACCATTGTTGACTCTTATTTCCCATTTGTTTATTGTATTTATGCGACAATACGACGGTTTAATCACCCAAGTTTGAGCTGTGCGATAAACATGGTGGCGATCCTGTGTACGAGTTCTTATTATTATTAATAATTATTATTATCATATACAGTGTGGCCGAAAATTACCCGTGCACCTACTTAAAATTGAATAAAATTCCAGACAAGGACTGAGTTCTGGCGAACACAATTCAGATATTAAGTAGCCCTTATGAGGGTAATGCACTAACTGCGACTTAGATTTCCATGTGCTCTCATGTCGTTTTCGTACACGTCGAACTTCACAGCTTGCTTACCGTTGTAAAGCAAGGCTTCTTCTGTTCACTGCAAAAATTTGGGATCGAAAGATTCTGTTATGCTATAGCAGCGGCACAAAATAGAGTGCTAGTTTTGTAAGCGAGAATCGGGCTATGGCGTATTTTAGCTCCCGGGCGCATGTATCCCCTCTGATAGAGAAAAGTCCGAAAACTGTTCAATAATTATTAATCAGCAAATGTTCTGCAAACTTCCCTTAAAATCTGAATACAAGATGATTCACGGTAAAGTTTTAGGTGCACGGGTAATTTTCGGCCACCCTGTATTATTAATAAGAATTAATGCAAGTATTGTGCCAGTTGTAGTGATCTGTATTTGATGCCAAGATCTATATATGTCTGATGTGTGAAGCCTTTTCGCAAACCCTTTATACAGATATGGTTGTTCATCTACTAAACATCCCCTCTATCTGCTAAATGAATAAATACAAACATGCAATCTTATGCGCTAACAGTGGTAAGAAGAAAAACCGGTGCGATAGGAGTAAAGCCGCAACAACTTACATTTCAGCACTTCTTTCATCTTGATGGTTTTACTGCCGAAGAAACGCTAACAACGACAACAGAAGGGTGATTTTCCTGTGCGGACACTTTCGCCGGAACACCGCCTGAAAACACCCAGCTTAATGAGCATGTTGTAAGAACCACGCTCTCAAATAAGTAATACCTAAAGTTTTCATATAGTTTGGCATAGCTGAACATCTTCTCATTTGGCATAGCTAAACAAGCAAGCGAATAGATCGCAACTCTTGGTCACACATATGGAATATCGATTACTTTGTGGTTGATAATTTCAAATGTAACTAGCTTACACGTGCTCAAAGTTGTGGGAGTTTCGTCGATATTTGCTATCATAGATATGATGGAGATCGGAACTCGTTTTCTCTTAACAGCTCTTTAGTTGACTCGACATTACCTGAACAACGAATGAAGGATAGAACTCTCGAGCGGATCCTCTTATTCAGAATAATAAGGAGAAATGCGTTAGAGAATGTGAGAATATCAGAAGCATATGGAATAAGCTTGACTGCTGTTACGCCAGCTTCGGATTGGTTGTAAATAATGACCTAAACAAATTAATATTTGTGCGTTCGACCATCCTGGAATAACAACAATTATTTTTTTCATTCATTTTGGTGACGAACATCTTATATTCGAGGCTTACTAGGATCACTTGAGCCAGTCAGTTAAAATTTCTGCGCTGCCATTTAAGGATGAAAGAGCAAAAAGAGTAAAAACAGTAAAAATGCGATGCAGCAAGAAAGTTGCATTTTCCAGCTTGACATCCACGCTGGAATCTTCCTTAACACCCCTTCTACAGCCTTACATCCACGAAAATCGATGGTTTTCTCTCATTTTTGACTGCAAGAAATAAGTGACGGACGAATTGAGTGTCTCACGTATAAGGAACAATCGCCCTTCAACACGGTTGTGCATTCACGTATTGCACATCTATTCGTTGTCAAGGCAAATATTCTGTAGAATCGATTTAAAACAAAAAAATTTGAATGACGTTAAAGACGAAGTGACAGTAGAGAACAGCGCCTTACACAATTTCGAAGAGGATGGGTGCCGTTCGGAAGCTCCAAAGACATGGCTACTTCATTCAAGCAAAGGTAAAATAGTGATCGTTCTTCCACATGTGGGAGAAGGCCCGGACCGATAAGTGAGCCGAGCGGCAACGGATTCAGACTACTTATAGGACTCGCATTCCTATCTCCAACACCGTTATTATCCACCCGAATCCGAGAGAATAGATGCTTTGGAGTTGATTGCCGTTATTCTTCTGGATAGAATAACTACTTATGAGTAAAGGTTGTGGCGAAATGTATACAGGGGAGACATTACAACCATTGGGTAAGGGACCGTACGAACACGCATAGGTACCGGACCCTGAGAAGATTGACTTGTCTCCACGGTAAGCCTCTTCATTAACAAAGACGTTGGAGATCGAATCATGGACAGCAAGCATATACGAAGGCATGAAACAAACATTAACACCAAAGATGAAAGATTAGCACCAATAATGAGAGGTACTCAGAAACTTGGTGCGGACGGCCCGCTCTACCATTACCGACCAAGGAATCACCGGGTCGGAGCCCGGCCGGCAATGATAGAACGAGCTGGCAGATGGTGAGCCTCCGCTGAGATTGAACTGTTCGAAATTAATTGGGTACAGGAGCTACTGCTCCAACTCAAGTGCTCAGGGTACCGTTGTCCAAGATCACCTATCAATTGGCCTCAGGCAGTGCGACGATTTCTGCACCTCGGCCATTGGTTGCACAGTGCATCGCACAGAAGAGTTCCGAGTTCGACGCTGTGGATCCTAGTGATATAAGGGCAACATAAATAAGCAATTTATCATCAGGAATAGGAAAATATGGCTCTTTGCAAAGTCCCTGCATGTTTCCGTAGTGCTAGCTGTATTCTACCATCGAGTGGCTTCGAACCAATCTGAGCATTGTTCATGAATGCTTGAGAGTCCTCTGCCCTATCCACTCGGCTATTCGTGCTTCTAATCTGCTTCAGTCGGCTGATGCCTTCATCCTCTACCATTCTTAATCAACAGCCGCCTGGCCGGTTGTAAGTATGGTGGAGTGGGCCGGCCGGTGATGAGCTGCTGCCCGGCCGATTGACGATAATAAGCCGGGCGTCGGCCGGTGATGGGCTGCAGCCCGGCGGGTCGGCACCTACTGGTCGATAGCCGGCCGGTCCGATTACTGCATCTGATTAAGTGATTACGTTACTTGATGCCTATTCCTCATTCAGGCACCACCATTTAGGTGGTGACGTAAGGTAGATGTCTTCTGTGCCGTAGGTACCCCCTCTTTCCCAATAAAATCGTATTGAATAGGTTATCATCTGCATGTCAGTTGCCAGGATTATCATTTTCTTTTTAATATAAGATCAATTTGCTTATATAACTGCAAAACAATTGGTAGGACTGTAGTAATTCTACTTATGAAGGTCTCATGAAGGCATTGAATGCTGAAAGCATGCTCGAAATAGACAGGTCTGATAAGAGTCCAGTCAAACTAGAGGAAAGCTCACATATAGGACGAAGAAAGCTGTTTCGATGAAGAAGTCTAGAAGTGCAAGTATGAACATGTTGCGCTCTGCCTTGTCGTGGTTATAAGTCTTGGCACGAATACAAAGGAATATTACTGATATAATATTGACAGCAGATGAAATTATCAAGAATATTGTCATAAAGACCAAGAGCTCTGTCATAACGATCACCAGATCCTGAAGTTTCGAGAAAAGAGCTGACAATGATCAATGAAAGCGGCCAAAGGGTCATACCGTATTAGTGAACAGTACGAAGGATTTTGTGGCCTTGTCCTCTTCAAACCAGCTTTTGTTAATGAGATACTGATAGGTCGAAAAGAACGGAGTTACCAATGTGACGATGACACTGGCAGGGAAAGCGTAACTCCATATCTAAACAGAGACTGTTGTTAAGAGGAACAGTTTTTTTCACCACTTATGTTCATCACCCTCTATACTTCTCTCAGAACCTGTGCAACACCTTACCAAATCTGTTTTGGAAATGCAATTTTCTAAGTTTTGGTCGTATCTGTGTCTTGCAAAACGAACGTGCTGCCGATGCGTGGCAAATAGCTCGGTGGACTTTTTTCCACTTCTCGAAAAGATCAGCGTTAAAGGCAAGGTCCGGCAAAATTCGATCTCTCGAATTTCTATTGGATTCGTAGCCCACGCCGACGCCTTGGACGAAAACCACAGAAAAATCCCTGAAAAGGTTCCACAACGAACGCTTCCCATCGACCAATTTCGGCATGGCGTTTGCGGGTTTGCGGCGCCCGTGCTTTCAAATGACGTTATACATGCTCCCTATTGTGGCATCGTATGAAAAAATTCACATTCAAAGAACAGGTGGTCCGTTTGACGGGATAGGAAAGGTTCCACGCAGTGTTCGTTAGGCTTATTTATCTGAGCGTCCATCGTTGTGCAGTATGCACGCGCGCAGCTTTTGTCGGTTGGAGCGTGTTTTCCCATGCTTATCGTAATTATTGAACGTTTTGTCCCATGTCTAGCGATAGAGCTTATATCGAGATATCAAACTTGAGATACATGCTACTCATATGATTTGGACTCTAGAGAGCAAAAAACCTGGGTGGGCAAGACTGTGACCGGACCCTGCCTTAAAGGAATTTGATATTTCTGAGCAATGTAAAGCAGTTCTTTTCTTCCGAAGATTCTTTTATGCAAGAATCCAGAAGATATAGATTTTCGGACCACGAGGAACGCATTCGGGTGCTAGTATAGAGGTGTCTGACATGACTATTCACACAGGGACTACAGACTACAAATCTATTAAACGAAGCGTCGTAGTGGGCGGGGCGCTAGACACATCCCTTCATAACGCAGCGGCACTCATAAACACTGGTATTCATACAAGGTCTAGATGGTTTCATCCTGTTGTGAAAGTCGGGCCAAGAAAGCAAGTGGTCAGAGTGTGGCAGGAATGCACGTCTAGGCTTTGCGGAGGTGGCCCGGACGATTTTGGAATGTGGCTGAAGCGATGACATCTATATATCATATGTGTTATATTATATTATATTATAGCACATCATATGTGATGTAATAAATAAATAAATAAATAAATAAATAAATAAATATAAAATGTACGCAATTCAAGAGAAAAGTCTGAAAGGACTCGCGTAACAACAAAAAACAAAGCATTCCTCGCAAATTCGCAATATGACCCACCCGATCGTAATAAGTATGGTGACAAGTGAGCAAATTTCCATCGTGCAAATTAGATTGATCTTCTTGGAAGTATGGGGAAAAAAGTAGTGCTTTGGCAATTGCGTATCTCTGACGAGCAGCTGTTTACTATCTGTTTTCCCTTGTAATGATTGTTTTTTTTTTCAAGAACAATGGTATTTTTCAAGATTTCATTCGCAGAATTCTGACCGTCTTAGTCTTCTCAGGGATTCCACTATTTACTCTATTTCCTCTCCCTGCCTCTTCCACTACAATGTACATTCATTACCTTCACTTATAACAAACTGAAAATAGCTTACTTTATCGTGCTTAACCGGATGGATGATGACAGTCATTCTATAGAGTGATATAAAGAAAGTCATATAAGTCTGCACATATGCAAAGTGCATTGCAAGGCAGTTGCTCTGAAACATTCCATTGGAAATAGATCCTTTCCTCTTCCAAGCTGCCCTTCCTATCATACTTCTCAACTGCAATGAAAATTTCTGGTAGGTGTTCTATTCTCGTTCTAAACAGAGACCTAAGGGGCGTCCACCGACACATCATTCTCTCTTTATATAGAAAACCTCCAATTCAATAAGGTAGAAGTTGAACAAAATCATGAAATTTTCCTCTACTCGCTGTACAACTTCAAACGATCGAGGTTACCGCTAGAACTGTGATAAACCTCACGCATTGCTTTCGGAAAAAATGTGCTTCGCCACTGAGGCACTAAAAAATCATATTTCCGAAAATATCCTTGAATTTGGGTAACTGAATCGAAGTGAAAGGTGGCTGTCGAACCTTCGATTGCTCTCATTTCTAAATTAGGACTCAAACGCCACTCAAATCACTACAGCATAGCCAAGCTTGCCACTAAAAAGCTAGTGTTTATTTCAGGGGATCCACCTCTTTTCGTGGGAATATAAGTTCAAAAACATGAGGACGAGACCAAAATCTCTCTAGGTCCCCACTTTGGCCCCCAAAAAAGGTGAAAACCGCTGAGAAAGTATTGGTCGCGCATGTGGGAGAAGTCAGGGTCAACAATCAAGAAAATGAGTACCCATTGATATTAGCTTGTCATTTTCTGTTTTCGCAAAGAATTTCCCACACAAACGGACGTAATTTCTTTAACATGGTATCTCATTGTTTCTGTCTTCAGTAAATCACATACAATTGTGGGTATGATTATCGGCGCCCTCGTATATACAACACTCATCCAGCTTTTACTGTCGATAACCGCAGCAAGCTGGTATGCATAAAACGAATTCGTGAAGACGAAAACGTTCTGAAATACTTTTCATTATCAATATTGATACAATATATGACGCTGCCAACTAATTTGTCCTCGCAAAAATGCAAAGTAGGGAATGAATGGCAGAATCCGAACGCTTCCAGTTATGCCACCATTTCATTTTCACTGTGCCATGCCCCGAACGGTCCGGATTTTGGCCATTCATTCCCAACTTGCATTTTTACGAGGACAAATTAGTTGGCAGCGTCATATATAGCTATCATATTGATGTAATCTAAAAACACATACCAAAATAGCTTGTGTGATAAGCAGCGGATAAAAATGCCCTGTAGAAGCTTTCCGTTCTTTGAAAAGTGCCACAAGCACGAATAAATAGAGGATTATAGAAGGAAAACAGTAGATTATCCTTACATTCATAGCAATATTCGAATATTTAAATATTTTCCTCTTTTATAGGAACCTCAGGAAGGAAAGAGTGGACTTGGCAGTATGATTTCAAAGGAAGCGTAGTCTGTTTTCAACTAAAACTAATGAGTTTCAGCCATTGTTTGCAGCAACCCACTCAAGCTGAATTAAGCATGTTTTGATGTTGTTTTAGTAAATAGAACATTCCCCATATGCATTTCATAGTGACTAGCGTCACTCATAACATATCCGCTGCGAAAAACAACACTACAATTTGTAGATATCCCTTCAATGTTGTGCGTACAAATACTAAGATCTACTTGTTCAATAGAGGAGGCGCCACAGCTATTTCGCATACTTCAAGAAAGAGTGGTGTGAATGTATCTGTGTCTACCTCAACAAACGTATTCATTAGGAATAGGAAGAAAACAGGAGAAAATTTTATCTTCTTGTAATCACTCTGTTCGCTTCAATTTTTTACAGCATTTGTTTACTGCAATTATGTGTGCTTTGAAAGTTAATTCTTTTGCGGAACATGACTTTGGCACAAATCACAGCAATAATACTACTACCCAATGCACAAATTCACTACCAGCGGAGATCCCACATGTTTAAACGCCTATCGAGGATCTTCCATTAGTCAGACATTTGTGCAGCTCTACCCTCGTCAAAGATGAGCTCTTGAGCCGTAACAATTCTTACAGACTGCTAATTCAAGAGCACTCCAAAATCAGTATTGGTTAAGTGTGTCTGAAGTTTTCTGTTTGCGCAGAAAAGTAGCTACAACACTAAGGCAAGCAGGTGCAACGTCTCTGTGGATCCGCGGTATCATTGCTCCCACGGTGGATACGCAGATGCCGCATGGTGTGTTCGTACATTCCCGCGGTGGATCTGCAGTAAAACTGATAAGATACACCTTGACCACCTTAAACACACCACACGCGTGGACACCTATGGCCTAGTGGATAAGAAGGTGGACTTCCAAGCATGCATTAAAGGGGGTCGGTAATTTCAAATCCGATGGTGGAGAAGAGGTGGAAGGACGAAGTGGGAAGCCACGGAAAACTTCTATTTCTCTTTCTTGGTTAGACTCTGCACAGATTTACTATTAGGTCGTCAAGTATGAAATGTCCGATTTTGGATGGGAAGATTTTGAGCTTTTTCTAAAGCAAGATGCAGTATAAGATATTCGAATATGCTCCTATACTATCCCACAGTCTTGCCATCTTAATTGCACCTTGATTGTGCCAACAGCGTGGAAAGCTGGTAGCAATCAAGTGGCGTAGAGCGTTCCCAACATCATGTTGAAAATTGAACGTTTTCTGCAGCAAGAAGTGAGCTAATCCTGGAAGGAGTTGTGGTCGATTAGAGCAAGGTTTGCACAGTATAGTGAGTGGCAGGTGGGTCCTCACCCCTACTGCTCTGGCTTAAGCAGCGTGGATTTGTGAAAAATGGTCAAAAATTGGCACCCATTTTGAGGGTCAGACTGGAAAAATTCGTTTACCGAACCACTTTTATTGTTAAGTACCTAAATTGTTAAGTACTTTTTATTGTTAAGTACCTAAATATTATTGGATTATAAAGGCACACCTTGCTGCTTACTCTGACCGAGTTTGACTCATATCCGCTTCGGCTACGGCTTCCAGCTCATCGATATCCAGGTTGATCATAAGGCTCACTTCAGAGCTTCATGTCACCTGGGCGGAACTTCCCAAGCAAACGCTGTTCAGTGCATTTCCTAGCTAAATGTCCCTTAACGCTACCCTGATGTTCCCAGCTTTCTCAGCTCTGATGGCTGGAAAATGGAACTTATGTTCCAAAACGACACGATTTTTCGTCTTTGAGTAGTTCTACAAAAATGCTTTCAAACAAAAATTCGAAAATTGCCCAAAAATCCAGGAAGTGATTTTGAAAGGAAGAGGAAGTATCTTCATCATGCGAATACGGATGAGAAGAGGTCTAGCAAATCTTCGAAGAGACTGTCAAACTGACCGCTCATAAATTCGGACACTTCATACTTGACGACTTAATATTTCGACTGAACTGTGCCATGCAAAAGGTAGTGTTGCTTTCGTTAGTATGAGTTAAAAGATTAATATGTAGTAACAGTGGGCGATGATTAATAGTATACTTGATAAGAAATGGCCTGCGCATGGTTCAAATGTCACTTTACACCAAGTAGTTTACCTATGTTTGGTACGATCAAAATCCACACTACTCCCTCGGTAGATTCACACAAATCCGCTGCTGCCAACCGACTTCCTTTTCGGACGAACCGCGGATCCACCGTGGGCAAAAAATTCATGAAAGTAGGAGGAGGTCTGATCTATTAGACGGTATGATTGAGCATTGATCTTTTCTCTTATCTTTGATATACTAGCATTCTGATTCAAAGCTTTTCTCTTTTTGGCCATATTACTGTAGCTTAACGTATCACTAGCGCGAGCGGTGCAAGAGCGCTGCTGTCCAGTAACAGCTTTATTCATGCTCTGAATAAAACCATTGCAGGCCGATAACATACACTGATGAATCCATACAGTGATGAGTGAAACCATTCTAGGCTTACACCGCTACGCTCCAGCCTTTGCATCAGCTCGCGTTAATGATGCGTCAAGTTATAGTGACATTGCCAAAAAGAAAACAGTTTTGGGTCAGAATCACGAGCATATCAAAAATAAGAAAAAAGCAATGCTGAATAATGCCCGTAATGATATGTGGATATAGGGCAATTTATACTGCATGCGTGCGACTGACGCGCGTGCGTATATTTGATGAAGAATAGGGCTCAGTCGCATAGGAGTCGCATCGCAGTCGCAGCTCAGACGCACGCGTTTACGGCCTCGCGACGGCCGCGCGTTCTTTTCATTGAGGATGTACATGCCGTGTTGACCGGTCTTCATGAAAAATCCCTTGCAAATGGATGCATGCGACTGATGCGCGACTGACGCATGCAGCTAGTGTAAATTACCCTTATGGCTGCAAAGGAACAGCACATAATCAGGATGATCATGACTGTACATATTTTCCTCTGTCAAGTGCAGGTTAATTCACGATTGCTTTTTTGCCTTTGCTGAAGCCTTCTATTTACTGCAACAGGGCTGTAAGTGGAATGACTTTTGGTAAAGTTGATTTATTGCTATAAGGAATCAATTATATAATGTTTTGAAGCATGTCTTATTGATTGTTGCACATAGAATAAAAACAAGCACAGTGATGAAATTTTCTAAAAACAGCGTATACATAGTAAAGTATTCATGGCCACTTTGGTAAACAAGGTCTGGCAAAATTCGAGGACTTTATTTAATGTCTTACACATGGTGCAGTGTGCTGAGAGTTTTTCAGATTCGCTGTTGCCATGCGTGCATCACTGCACAGCTTCGTACCTACTGTTAAACTCTGAGTGTGATTCACCCTATAGCAATTGAAAAGTTTGAACAAGCGAGATCTAACGGTTCTGTTGAGAGCGATAACCAGATAAGGACTAGAAAGAGTCATCACATCGGACGCATAAGGTATGAGTGCTTGCGAAACTGAGGTGTCAATCCCGATGTTCCTCGAGATGTAGATCAACCCCTGAATGTATGATATAATTCTATAATTAGGCCAATATACGACTAAAGAAATATGTTACCAGCGACCTTCAAAGTCCTGCGAGACCCCTTCAAAGCACGAACACTTAAATGAGGTACGAGCACTGCAACTTACGACTATGACGAAATAGCTGCACTCAATCAAGAAGTTCAGGAGGGCTAAGATGAGCATGCTCCGCTCCGTGTGATTAGATCTCATCCGCTTGCGCCTGCACAAGGTCACAACCGAAATTATGTTGACTGTAGAGGATAGAGATAGAAGCACGCATAAAAATATGAATAGCACTTTCCAAATGCTTCGAATATCCTAAAATTGAGTTAAAAGGGCAAAAATCTCCAAAAAGGTACGTTTTTGCACAATAGTTGTAATGATTTCACAATCTACAGAAAAACTGTCACAGCACCCACATCAAAACCATGCACTCTAAAGGGATCTGCAACAGGCTAACCTACAGACTGAAATCAAATCTGCTCATTACGATCCTTTTTGATGGGGTGAAACATTATTTGTACGTTTCTGCCCTCATCTGTCACGAAGCTTGGGAAGGACTCTAGTTAACCTATTCGCTCAGAGTTTTCCAAAGAGCGCTATTAGAAAAGTAGGTCGATGTGCTATGTTGAACTTACCGCATTCGAAGTGACGAAAAAACTGTTCAACTTCGGGACGAATATCCACGAGGCTCTGTTGGTTAAATATGGATAAGTAGCAGCAAAGGGTGACAAGCATGCTATGGCTGCACAAGTTGGTGCTACGACTTTCCATATCTGAGAAACAAATGTGTGACGTTAAAGAGTGCTATCTTATAGTTGACTTTATCCTTGCAAGTTAGTTTGCGTTTTTCCATCAGTTTCTATTAGCTGTCGGAAGGAGTAGCCAGGTAGGTTTAACACATTATCCGTGTGTTTCAAATTTTATTCAAAATCTCACCCTTTCTTCCATCCTTGGTCGGACAATAAAAGCCATTCGGTTGAGCGAGATGAAGAATGTCATATAACTTTGCACGAAGGCAAAGTGCATCCCGAGACATGTGCTCTGAAAAAAAAAACATGGTATGGAGTTTTCCTGCAACAAGAGGGAATCTACAGTAAGGCTGAGTGTCATAGATATTTTGTCAAAAAAATGTGATGAAAGGGGATTATCTGTCCCTGAAAAAAGTACATGGTTCAACTCACAATTCGAACAACAAAGTCAGGAGCGCTTGTGTAGATTATGCTCCACCAACTGTTGTCACAGGTCTCATTTGCTAACTGTACAAGATAAAAACTGTTGATGAATACGAAAATGTTCTAAAAAAAACTCATGTTCAATTATAACGACTCATTTCCTAGCTTGCATTTCCGTGGTAAACTGAGTAAATACATCGTTGTATAGTTTTAACGACAACTACTTCTGCGCTTTATCAATCACCTTACAGTTAGCGCCGACGACGCTGACGAACTTGCGGACTTGGGCCAATACAGCAGCACGAGTGCCATGCCTTACATTCGCCAACTTTTGCTTCCATAATGACTTGTATTTGATGCAGCGCACAAGCACTGTTTTCATGTGGTCAAGACTAAGAAGAGAGGCAATATTTCCCCGCACCTTGTACATACGTCATCTTTGAACAGCTTTCCTTTTTTTGAGAGTGAAATCAGTTTAAACTTACTATTACTGCCTGAACAATAAGGAGAAAGTAGAACGATTTGAAGAGCCTCTGCTTCTCTTTGAATAGCAGAACAACAACAGTTATGTATAGCACAATGGAGGGTATGCAGTAACAAAGTCTGACTAACAAAGAAAGCATAAACATTTACAAAGCTTAATAAAATAGCTTGCACCAACCAGAAACCTTTAGAACCACAGTTCTACAACATTAACATATTTTATCGACCAGATAACCAACGACGTTTAGCAAAGGAGATTACATTACGAATTATTTACAAATATATTGCAACGATATAGAAAAGATATGGAAGGGAGATTCAACTGTTGTCTTAATACTATGGCTCGAACAGAAATTTTCTAAGGAGGAGTTGTTCTTGAACCATGCGTGAAACACACATATTGTTGATAGACCTGTTGATAGACCTTAATTGCACTTGGCTGCTTGCTCGTCATTGTTGCAGTGACGTTGCATATGTAGTAATATGGTAATGAGTTCGATGCAAATCAAAGGGCAGTTCTTAATAATCGGGATATCTTGACTCTTGAACTTTTCTTGTTATGCTTGCATTTATCGTTTGCACTGAGGTCAGTGATCTTTTTGATAATCTATCGTATGCAAACGATATATTTCGCAGAGCATTTAGCAGCAGCTACTGCTGCTTTCAGGTTTAGAGCATTCACTAAAACAATTTTGGCTAAGTAGGCTTGGAATCATTTCATATTCGTCGTGCTGTGTTGTTGATCGAATAACCACTTGTGCACTCTGCTTCCAAGCTACATAATCCATGGTCATGACGAAAGTACTCGACCGACGTCTGTGCGGGTTGAGCAATCGTTCAGGTCCAACTTCAGAACGGCTCGCTGACTCCAATGTTTTTGTATTTATAATCATGCTGGATATCATTAGACTCACTTTAACAAGCATTGCTGTCTCTGGCGCAAAGAGAATAGTTTCACGTGGAAGAGGGAGAGCCATGGTCATGATTTTATGATGTCAAATAGGGCAACGCTTATGAATCATCGTTAATTTGTACAACTGGCATTAAAAGCCCAAAATTGGAACTAAAACAATCTTGCCGTCGATATGCATCTTTTTTTAATCCGATTGGAAAAGACTGCCAGCAAGAACGTTCACGTCATTATCAGTCCAAACAGGACTGATTGGCAAAGCATGCAAGAAATCGGCTTCAGCGTCGGCATCTGCGCACCCACGATTTCAACTTCTGGCAAATTTTAAAAAATTTTTGCACCCGTTGGATGCACTTCAGAATTAAAGTTCAAAGCAAAGAGGGTGCAAACATCCGAAAATGAAGTGTGGAGAGCTGAATCGATCGATTGCACATGCGAGAATTTGCCTGCAGGGCCCGTCAGACCGTTGAAAAGTGGTGTGACCTAGACCTCGTGCTGAAGTTGTCTGCCTCAAAATCAGCAGATGCTTTCTAGTGTTCCCAAGTCCGGTCGTCATTGAACCTCGGCATAGTAATCAGTTGGTAAACTTGTTAGCCGAACACAAGGTTAGTAATACTTTAACCTTTAATAAGTATTACTACTTTACTTTTAATAAGTATTACTAACCTCGTGTTCGGCTAACAAGTTTACCAACTGACTGCTTTCTAGTGTGTTTATAGGAGACAATCAGTTCTACCAGAGCTTCACTTCTCTAAAGTTTCAGGAGTCGATGGGAAATTTGGCGAATTTCCCATCAATTTCCCATCTAACTTGAGGGAGAACAAACAAAGTTTGTGGAGCCAAATTCTGTAGTCTAATAGAATATTACTTCCTTTAAAACCTATAGGCAAAAGTTTTAGTATGTCTGCGAATGGCTTTTCAGTAACTTCCCGAACAGATTCACTCCATTTTCACTATCTCTTCAAATTGCGAGGTTTTCACTTCCTCAAGTCCTACGAGGAGAGTTCGCTTTCTGCCGAAATTTCACTACCTTCATGTAATAGAGCTCCAAGCAGTCGTTCCCACTATTGCGGCCGAAAATTTGCTAACGCCCAAGTGATTCAGATGGAAATTTTGGCGTGGATGACATGTAAATTTGCAAAATTTTCCATCGAGCTTCCAAAGAAATAGACCCAAGAGAAGTGAAACTTCGAAAAGCGATCGAGCTGATAGTCCTCCATGAGCCGCAGATAAAAGTTTGCTGATTTCGCGTCAAGCAACTTTATCACGACTTTCAAGTCACTCCACTTGTCCACGTACTGACTGGTGAATTCTCGCACGTGCGTATGATCGGTCTCCCTTCCCCCTTCTTTGCTTCACATTTAATTCTGAGGTGATTCTGACCCGTGCAAAAATCTCTCGAAGGCACCGGGAATCGAACATTCGGGCGTGCCAGCCTTGCATTTCTCGCATAGGCTGCCAATCAATAGTGTCTTAACACGTAATAGAGTGATCCTTCTTGTTAAAAAGGGCAGACCGTCATTTTTCACAATGTCACAAAACAGTCACAACTTCATAACTTTCATGTTACATTCGTTGGTCAAGCCACTTATCCCGTCCAACACGCCTCCCCCCCCCCTTCCCAGCCCCCTTCCATGCTACTCCCTCGGGAAATTCCCATCGGACGCTTGACCCTGCTTTTAGTACATATGGATTTTAATTATTCCTAATACTTGATGAATATTTTTATTTTTTTTGGGGGGGGGGAGGGGGGCAAACAAATGGTTAAGAGCAGCGCTCACTAAAATTTCTGCTTCAAAGGAAAATCAAATCTTCATCGTGTAATCGAGTGCTACGGAATCATAACAGTAAGCGAAACATGGCGAATTACCTACGGAGATATTGTCGTGGGTGCTGATGCCAATGTAGATTTTTTGTGTCCGTCAGCGCCAGATTACGCGGGCTCCCTTACATGCGCAACTGCATGTAAGCTCCGCGCAGCGGGACTATAAAGACAGCACGACAAGGCAGTACCTCCGTTTCGTTGATTTCTCACACGTTATGCGCCATTTCATTCTCACAATTAGATATGAGTTCAACGTCCGAGGAACCCTGAAGTTGGCAAATCTTCTACACGAAGAATCTCGCGAGCGCTGGAAATAATTCTTTTATGCTATTATTTTATCGTTGTACACAATCAGTCATACAAGTTCAATTTGTTATATATGAAATAAACACACAACAGTGGTGGTTGGCCAACTTGGCTGAAACAAAATAATAGAGTTCATTGAACTTATTCAACGTTTACAACAGCTACTGCAACACGTGAATCACTAGACTGCTCTGCTCCGACTGTTATGCCCCAGAATGGTGTCACTCTATAGCAGCCGAATAGTCTGAACAGCCGAGTTCGAACACTTCTGTTGAGAGCAACAACTAGATATGGAATAGATAGTGTCATAACATCCGATGCATACGGTATAAGTGTCAGTGAGACTGAGTTGTCAATTCCGAGGTACGGTGAGATGTAGATCAGCGCCTGAATATAAAATACACTCGATCATGCGTTAATCACTCACTTTATTTGTAGTACACGTTTGAGACACTTGTGTTCGTCATTGGAGATATGCGCTGAGCAACTCAGAATTTCACGAAGCAGGTATAAGTGAGGTCTCGTCATATTTTTGCGTATCATTCTGAGAAAGCCGGTGACTGGACCTGAGCTTCTCTTGTCCATGCTAGGAATTCCCCCATGTGCGTTTGCTAATCGTTCCCCTAACTAATCGTGAATTAATGAGTTGTTAAGAACAGTTCAGTAGCAATGATCACAGAGCTCTTCATTTGGCCACCCTCGCATCCTGCCGCCAAGCAACATTATCCTCACGGCTGACCTGTGCGATCCAGGCTCCAACCTAATAAGCTGTTTTCGGCTAAATGGATCGACGACCGAAATCGCAGATCAGCGAATAATAGCACGATTCGATTCCTGCATGACATGACAATAATCGTCTCCATACCGGAAGATGACTGCTTCGCCTCATCTATCACACAACCTTGACCTCGTTCCGACAGATTACCAGCCTTTTAACGCCGTGCAAGGATAACGATTCGGTGATGGAGATGACTTGGATTGTTGGATGAACAGCTTTTGCAAGTCAAAGCAGGAATAGTTTCTTGCTGAGGGCTTCAAAAGACTGCCCGAAGAGTGACGAAAGTTATAGAACGTGATGATGATTACTCCATTTGTTGATGTGTTTTTCTGTTTTCAGAGAGCCAATAAAGTGTAATGTTCCAAGAAATGCGAGAGTTATCTCTACAACCTAATGTGTAATAAATAATGCCATTTTTGTACAGTTATGGGCTGCATGCAATTACGGGTATAGGCAACAACTGCTCTATCATCAGGAATATATATATATATATATGTATAGAGCTGGAGAAATGGAAATGGTGTGTAGAACAATGTTCGTAGAAAGAAGAGGTGAGACCCCTTTACACGGATTTTAGCACAATATTGAGAAACGCGGTTTCTAACGACTTCCCAAAAGTGATATTACAGAGTAAATAGAGTTGCGAGTGCTGATCGGAATTGAAAAGGTAATGTGGTGCACTCAACACACCAAAAATTGTTCTTACTGAAGTTTTAGGGGAAAATTTGAAAATACTAACGAATACCCGGAAGAAGTATTCTCACTTCGCAAACGACTAGTTCTTCCAAAATCCTAGTTATCGAATATGTCTAGTAGTTTCAGAGCCGGTCATAACAAGAAATTACAATGAAATCTAGACTGACTCCGAAAACATTAGGTTGGTGAAGAAGAAATGCGCGCTTTCTTTTCAAGACCGCTAATTTTATTTGTTTGTAGTGTGATATCTAGACATTGCTGAATTCTTGTAAATCGAAGCAAGCTCCTGTGGGCTTTGCGTACAAGAGGTGTTTGCTGAAGTTATGAGCAATTAAATAATTAAAAGTTTCAAAAAACCAGCTTTAAATTTTCTCTCAAGGATTTCTCTAATCGCGCAAGATGTACAGTCCGAAACAGCTTCTCTGTATCAGGTCAGCATGTCAGCACCTATTTCACATGTGAGGTGTGGTGCATTGGTCTAGCTGTTGGGGAAACGGTGATGAGCACCTCCCCAAGCATTTCCCATGTTGCTTACATCGCTGCTTATGTCGAACTGATTCTCGTCCATTGCGTTCGCAGCTCGCAACCATACCATTTCTCTCTGTCTTGCGCGAGTCGCGTCCACTTTCTTCCGATTTGCCTCCATAACGGGTCTATCCATGGCAGGGGTGGTCTACCAGTAGGACGTTAAGTTGTCCGTGGGTAGCAATGCAGAATTCACACTTTCCAACGATTGTCCTTCATGCTGGCGACGTGTCCTGCCCATACCTTCTTCCTCTTGTGAAGCACATTGACAATTTCGTAGAGGTGGCTCATCTCTCTAATTTCTTCGTTCTTCCTATTTCCATTTTGCACATTCTCAGCATTTGTCTTTCCATTGCCCTCTGCGTTACTTGCAAGCTTCTCTCTTATGCTTTTGTCAAGTTCTATGCCAAGTTTCACATCCGTAGAGTAATGCATGTAGCACATTGCTGTGAAATAGGTGACTCTTGGTATGTGCTGGTATGTCTCTGCTTTTATAGAGAATACCCATTTTCGAGAATGCAGTCCAACCTGCCTTCCTTCGTCTCGAGAGTTCCAGCCGCAGATCGTTGTCCATCCTAATTGCTTGGCCAAAGTGAACATAGTGTTCAACTCGCTCTACAAGCTGATTAATTAGTTTGATTTCTAAATCATCATAATAAGGGTTCTTCATCCACTCGGTTCTTCAGGATGGATCTTCAACCCAATACTCTCACTAAGGTGACATATTTCATCGAGAAGATTTTATAGAATCTCCGGCCTGCTCTACTCTAGCGGCAGTACAAATGCTACTCTTTGCCGATGCCGTGGTTGCTACCAGCACCACGTAATCGGCCTCTCCATCTATTTCAAAACCGTGTTTCTCTGTAACTTGTCTCCTAACTGATTCCAGGGCGCATGCAAATGCTTTCGGAGAGCAGATATAAATATAGACAGACCCCTCTCTTCATGCGGATTCTTAGAGGCCTTTCAAAGAGAGTGATTTCAGTGTAAGATTCTTTCCTTTTTTCCTGCAGAATCCTCACGTATGCTGCTTCTACTCCTTGATCAGTGATTGCCCTAACGACAGCATTATGTTCCACTGAATCAAATGCGTCCTCGAAATCTAAGAACAAGAGACATAGCGGCTCTGCATCCAAGCAGTTTATTCTCTGCATCGTTCCGAAAGTTGCGGGATAGTAAAGAAATGGTTGATAGTGGAGAAACGTTACGAAATCCTTCTTGCTCTCTTGGCATGTTATCATCCAGGGTGCGCTCTATTCGTGCGTAGATGACTCTCATGAAGACTTTGTACAGGTGAGACAATAATGTTATCGGCCTGTAATTCCGAATGCCTTCTCTGTCACCATTCGCCGATATTAGCACGGTTCTGGCGTGCTTCCACTGCCCTCGTATTCTTCCTGTGTTCACGCATTTCGTGAACCTGATGCTGAGCGCCTTGGCCAAGACTTCTCCGCCTGCTCTTATTCCTTCTGCTCTTGTTTCATCCGTACCCACTGCTTTGCCAGGTCTCATGTTCCGCGTTGCCTTTTCGATTTCCGCGCCAAGGACTTCTGGTACAGGATCACATGGCTCGATACAGGAAGGTCAATACCTTGCCGAGTCGAACAACTCATTGAAGTACGTTCGACAAATCCCTTCTTTTTCTGTCCTTACAGTTGTTCTTCCGCCGTGCTCATTCAGTAGCGCTGTGGGCGTCTTCCGGCACACTTCGACTTTTCTCCATGTCTTCTTCAGACTCGCTCTTTCCTCCTGCTTCTCAAAGTCGTTCCTTCCTGAAGCGTTCATAGTCCTCCAACATATTTCGTCGTAACTCCGTACTTTGTGATCGAGACCGGTGTTCCCGGAATTTGCCAGCTTCCGTCTATCTACGAGCATCTGCAGAGTTTCCTCGTTTTACGGTAGCAAGACTTCTGCTCACTCGAAGCTTCTCAACTATACTCTCATGGTACTCGTCAATGTCTTCACTGTGCATGCTTAAATCCGTATTTTCCACCGCTCGAGTAAAATGCACCTCACTGAATTGTTGAGGCTTGCGACGTTGACTTGCCCTGGCCAATTTTCGGCTTTCTTCTCTGAGATCAACTACAACTTCTGCTCTGAGAAATCTGTGTCCGAATGTACGCGCCTTGAAGTCGCCCAACTCTGCAAGTGGATTTTTGTCTTAGATGACGATGAAGTTCTTCATAGAAGTCTTCGATTTCATCATCACTGGCAGCCGACTTGGGCGCATATACTACAACGACCTTCACAGTAGATGATTTGCAGACATTGAGCTTCAATATCGCAAGTCTGTACGATACAATTCCCATTGAGATTGTTCGATTCGTTACGGACGGTAACACGATCAAGCCTACACCGCCAACACCATTCTTCGCAGTACCAAGCATTACTTCGCTACCATCATGCCATTTCACAGACATCTCCTTTTTACGCCGTGTTTCGCAAACTGCTACAATGTCGATCTTGATGTTTGCAGCTCGTCAACCAAGAAGCTTGATGTCGCTTCGGAGTTCAACGTCCTTACGTTGTATGTTGCAAATTTCATCCCAGTGGAACAGTGACGGCTAACTACTGCCAGATTCTTTGCACCCCTGCCCCTAGGGCGTTCCTGCCATCATTGGTGCGAAGGACTACGCGGTACGGGGACCATACATCTAAGGACTTCAAAACCATGGTTGCTGTGGCCAAAAATCTGCCGCCTGGTGGCCTTCCTTCTGGCGACGTTTCGTCCGCTCCACTTCACCTAGCCCAAGGGATCCATGGAGGGCGCCTCGGTGGATACTTGGTCCGGGAGTGACGTCATCAACGCTAGACGGACAACACCGCCTGGCCAATCCCCTCGAGCTCCAGCGCCGCAACGGTTAACCGTGCTGAGGTTCTAGGATTCTGAAAAGGTGATACACTCCAAGCTGCTTCTTGGAAAGAACCATTTCTAACAATACCTGCTGCTGTTATTTGCTAGTTCTGGAATCCTTTGTCTCATAGGGGAAAAAAGCTAAACATGGCTACCTAAAAACTTGGTTCTCCTTGTTCTCCATTTCTCAGTTCCCCGAGTTCTCTGAGCAGTATCTCAGGGATATCCTCATAAAAAAAACTCTCGCTAATCAAAGGGATTATATCGTCTGCCCACCTGGCCCAAAAATTGTGAAAAAAGTAAAGCCAACACAAAAAGCGCTATTTGTGCACTAACCTAAAACATGAACATTTCATTTACCAACCGTTTAGAGCCAGCAATCGAGGCCAAAGCTTTCCCTCGATTGGCCCTCAACAACCATTCTGAACTTAGACATTGCAAAGCTGAGAATTCTGACCGAGTTCTGCTGCCGTCCTCCAATTGACTAAGCACAGAACTTGGCTACATTCTTATTTCCTTTGCAACTTTACCGCCACACACCCGAAGTGCGCCCTTATTTATCTTCACGTCTCAACGACACTGTAACTCACGAATAAAATGAAATAGCTGCACTCAATCAAGAAATTGAGAAGAGCTAAGATGAGCATACTCCTCTCCATGTGAGTACATTTCATACGCTTGGATCGTCTGCAAAGAAAGACGACTGAAACGATGTTTACTGTTGATGATAGAAATAGAAACACGCATAGGAATATGAATAGCACGCCCCAGATCACTTCGATTTCCTGAAATTAGAAGCAGTGGCAACTCATGTCCACATTGCCCCAGAAAATGCTTCAAGTAAAGCTCTGGAATGATGCTGGCAACGTCAAAAGAACTGGAACTAAAATCTCTCATTCTGCAGCACTAAATGCCTTGCACAAACTAGCTGCTAGAGGATAAGGAGTAGGGCCCAAAAAGTGATTGCTCATAGAGTGCATTTTGTAAATATTAGGGTGGCTAGAAAATGCTGCCGAAATTATTCAGAGCCCTTTTTGTTTGGATAGAGGGTCTGGCCTACATAATGTTCGAACATTCTCGAATACGCCAATGAGCGCCATCGAGATGCAGTAAAACATAGCAACCCTCACGCGCCTTTTTTTTTCAAAAGTTCAGACGGTGTGCGTGAATTGAAATTTGAACGACGAAAGATCATCTGTTAAAAAGATGTCGAAGAAAGGAGCTCGGAAAAATGGGGCATCTCCCGCATCAGGTGGATGGATTACGATACTTGCTGGATATTATCGATTCGGACATCGATTTATTCATCGATTTATCCTTTCTCAAAGTTCAGCACCAATCCAAACTGAGATGCGCCTACGAGCCAGTTTTAACACCAAGCAACTAGTAAAGTTACAATGAAAACAAAAAAGACGAAAATTTCGGACATTACTTTCTCGCCAACCTAACATGTGGGGATCCCAATTTGGTAGGTTTTACTATATAGCGTCGATTTTCGGAACCTACCGCCATCTCTGTTGATTTCGATGTGTCGGAAAACATTTTGTCCGAAAATTATAGTGTGCGATCAATCGCCTTTTCATCGTGTGAAATCTTCGATATCAGACTGTTTCATGAATGTGTAGACAACCCGGGAAGACAATCGTTTACTTAGAACAAACATCGCCTATTGCTCCGTAGGGCCTCTTTGTTATAAATTACTTCAGAAATTCTCCTTGGCCGTCCCATCCACAAAGCTTTTTTTATAGTGCTGGTCTCTATGGAGTTCCATGCTGTCCTCACGGCAATGTCCAACTTGGCGACGCTGCTGTACTGCCGATATGCACGCCACGCCAGTATCCTCCACAGGCTTTTTATGGGGGTAAAAGTCTGGGCTGCAGGCCGGTGAGCTAAGTAGGTGGGTCTGGTGCCAATTGAAATTGCTTCTTGTAGAGCTGGCCACATAGATTGTCGCGTTGTCCTATTGAGAAGTGTAGCTTCCTCATGTCCTACAGCCCAGAAATAACAAACACGTATAGGAGTATTTATACTTTTTCGCGACGCGACGGCGTCGCGGCGACGGCCACAACACGCGCGACGCGACGGGTAGCGAAGCCGTCGCGTCGCCCCGTCGCGGTGATTTCTGCACGGACTGCAATTTTGAGCCGGGTTCCTCGCCAAGAATGTTCGTTTCCAAGATATGGAAGGAAGCATTGCTGGTTTTTCTCATTTATTTGTATGTCCAGGGGTTTGTTTTTGCATTTGAGTTATCAGAATGGTTTTTTCTCCTATGCATACATTGTTGTAGTCCCGTGCTTCGACACTTTGTGTTTTTTTTTTCACTGTTCAGGTGTGTTCTAGTAGTAGTGCCGGGGTTTTCCTAGTTGAAGGTGTACGTTGTTCCAGTGCCTCAATTTGATGTTTTTTGGTCCTGTGCTGGTCGAATGTGTGATTTTCTGACCTAGTTGGGAGTTTCATTCACTGTCTTATTCTAGCCCCGTGCTTTTGATCTTTTCCAGTCTTCAACTGGTTAGACGTGTTATCTTGTGATTTCTGTGGGGGGGGGGGGGGGGGTCTTGCACAAAATCACTCCGGAACGTGAAAAATTAAAAGAAGTGTCGGAGCGCAGGACTATCCTACATTCACGTATAAGTCAATACCGCGATCGAACACTGTTCTGAAGCACCTGTACAACGATGTCTACGTGAAAGGGAAACGATTCCGACAACTCAAATTCAGAACAAAATCTCTAGACCAATATATAGATGCAACATGTATCCTACATTGTGTTTTTCCACATCTCGGCTGACAAGTTGCAAGTAATAACCGCTCATAAACAGAAGACAACATCAGAAGCATAAAAAGCTCACAAAGCTGCTACCTAAAAAGCATACGACGCATCCAGGTTCGTTCACATTCAAATCTCCAACTGAATTCGTCTTTATTCCTTAGGTTTCGAGCCGAAACCACTCGAAAAACCATGAAACAGTGGTCAACTCCAATCCGCAACATCAGCGAAACCATCGCGTCACGTCTGCTAGCAGGCGCGACGCGAATCAGGCCCATCGCGTCGTTTTTCACGAAAAAAAGTATAAACAGGAGGCGACGTCGCTCCGCGACGTCGCCTTGCGATGGGAAACGCCAACTACCACATCGCGACCATTGTTTGCGCATGCATCCACTCGGGACCCATCGCATTTGAACAGTTTGCTGGGACGCGACGGTCGCGTCGCGCCGAAGTATAAACACTCCTTATGCTTGACACATTCTGGTATGCTTCTCATTGGTGTTGCTTATAAACACATTTATGGAGAGGACTGATATCGCTTGGATACCGAAGATTCAGTTCAGTGGAGCAGGCTATTGTGTTTGTGACATAAAATTCTCAGACAAGGTGTTTTGGGACATGAAAAAAAATGGACGGAGGTGGCGAGATGGCGTCCCACAAATCGGCGCACCATTGTAAAACCTACAAATTTGAGGGTGCCTACATATTTATAAAATGCATTGGGTAAACACACCCACTTTTACTTCTCGGGTACTCGATTAATATCAAGACTGACTAATCTCAGATGATTTCTCACAATTTATGAACCTCACAACTGCTCAGGCAATTCTAGGGGGCCTTCCGCGAGCGCATTCAGGCCCAGCGGCCGGCCCACGTGCCATATCAGTGGGCCGGGCTCTTCAGCGGGCCTCCCGCGTGCCATGTTAGTGGGCGGGACCTGTTTGCGGGCCTCCCGCGTGCCATATTAGTGGGCGGGGCTTGTTAGCCGGCGGCCCGCGCGCTATATTTGTAGGGCGATACTTGCCAGAACTTCTTCTTGTCAACAGGTTCTTGGCCCAAAAGCTTGTCGACAACTTATTTTAGCTTCTTCTTGTATGTCGACAAGTTGTCGGGAGAAAAGGTTGCAACGAATCATTTTTGAATGGTATGATGACATCAAACTTGTCGACAATGATTTGCTGGTTAAAGGGTTGTCTGAAAGTTGTTTTGGGGCAAAGCAGGGCTGACAACTTGTTGTCGGGGTTCTGGGATATGACGTAGTCCATACGATATCGCTAACCCTCACAGGGTAGCTTGGTTATCGTTGCATGAATCCTTGCCGTGATTAGGTATACGAGGTGACCTGTTCCTACATAGGGGGAAGGTAACCTCATCCCCTAACACATGGTACGAAGAAATAAAGAGGATTTCTGGCGTGGAAGAATGAGGAGGAAGTAGTTCCGGGCGCAGAAAGTGGAGGAAGGTGGGAAAAAGTGGGGTGTCTGCAACCTTAGAGATTTGGATGTAAACTGACAATAATAAAACACTAATCATAGTGTTGCAATGTCAATAACAAATATTATAAATATGATAATAAGAAATAAACAATTAAAATGAGCAAATAGAATTTTTCATCTATTTTATGGAGTATTTCCAGAAATTGGGCCACTCATGCTCTCGTGGGGAGGTGGCGCTCCCATTGGGTCTGCTTTAATACCAAAGATGGGTAAACTGTTGTTGGTAGTTACTAGTAGGAGCTGGTGTACTGGTAGTTCGGTGTAGTCCCAAATAGTATACCTTGGACCGTCACTGACCCACTACGGACTCATTCGTACCGATGGAGTATCGAGGTGATGGAGAATGAAGCCATTAGCAAGCTCAAAGTAGATGCGGATATCAGGGTGGATGGCCGAGTGGATAAAGTAGCGGACTCTCAGGCAGTACACTAAGTTGAAAGGTGAGTTCCCAATCCTCTCGACAGTAGATCGCAATGGAAGCATGCTGCGCTTTGCAAAAAGCTTGCTTTTTTCTAATTCAGGAGGTTTTTGATAATTGTGCATCGTTTCCGTGCTCCGACGGTCTTCGCGATGTGCACACTCAGTCCCGAGCTGCTTTCTAGCAATCCGCTCGCGCTCGCTTGGCGTGCCTTCCGCGCTCCTTTTGTAAATCGCCAGCGGGAGCGATCTGGAGCCGGCAGCAAAACAAGCGCGGGCGGGCCGCCAGAATTGCCTGAGTGGTTATTACAACATGTGAAGAAAGTACCAGCATGAAGAAAATTGGCGCGGTCGTGAGGGGTCAGCTACTAAGAATGGAGGCATTGTGTGCGTACTTCTAACCTTGAAGAGACGTAAACAAAAAAATTAGCCGATAGATGTATGTACTAGTACTTCGAACTCACCGCCTCGGTAAAGGTCATAAAGCAGCAGCATTGCGAGTCGAAAATCCAGTTGACTTGATTAGTCAAATATGGGTATGTAGCGGCAAAGGGAGACAAATACGCAACCGCTGCACAAGCTGGCGCGGCGATCTTCCATATCTGAGTGATGGATTTTTGGATTTTCTACATGCACCACATAACTGCTTTTTCATTGGATTTGGATAGCTTCGATTCGTGATGGAAAGACCAGTGAAAAAGTTTACCGCGGAATACCCTTGTTTTTAATCGATGTTCTGCACGATTGATAAGGCACAACTACCTTGAGCTAAATGACACTTCTGGGATGCATCCTGTAGATTCCATTTCTTTCACACCATTCAAGACACTGATCAGATTGTCAGAATTGAACATCCATAGTAAAAACATTAGGGAATTCAAAATCTCACCCTTTCATCCAGCCCTGGGAGAACAATAAATGTCACTCGGTTAAGTGAGATGAAGAACGTCATATAGCTCTGCACGAAAGCGAAATGAATTCCGAGGCATGTGCTCTGGAAAATCGAGGCATAGAGCGTATCATTGAATTCTTGTAGGTGAAGGAAAAACTATTAGGTTTTTGCAAAAGTTTCCCGCCACTTATTCTTTCAATTTTTTTCGTCTTAGATGCAACTGAGATTTCACGAGAATGTGAAGCGCTATTATCTACAACAAATTACCGTTTGTCAGGTAACTCAAGGTTGATCCGAAAAAAAAAATTCGCCAAGCCATTTTTTAAGTTGTTCCTCATCGCCAAACATTCGCGCTTGGAGCGGGAAACCACTTAGATCACGAGGTCTGCTTGCGCCATATATCCTTGTTTCTCCGAGGCAACGCGAAACTTTTGCGACAACCCAATATATCTGTAAGGTAGCTTTGGATGGACTTCACGGCGCAGCCTCTGTTGAAAAATGTTTTGAGAAGCATGCTGAACTCATAGGAAGACACACAGAGCAACTCACGATCTTTACAACAATTACAGGGGCGCTGGTATATATTACACTCCACCAGCTGTTTTCATCAGTTTCGTTTGCTAATTGCACCAAGTAGAAGCCGTTGGTAAAAACGAAGATATTCTGAAAAGGCCTCCCATCAATCTTAACCAAGTTTTCGTGTATCTGTGGTAAGTGTTTACTCTCCCTAAAATTATTACCATTTAGAAACCAAATCTAGCGAAAATGAGAAGTTCTAAGAACCGCCCTGTGCGCCTAGCATCATAGTCTTCAGTTTTGTTCTTATAAAGTCAAACATGATCAGCATTGAAAAATAAGAGATAAGACATCATAATTGTAAACACTTGCGCACTTTGGGGAAGAAATACAGCACAACTGCTTCAAAATTCGCAAAATTGCCAAGCATGACCCCTAAAATAGCGGTCAAATCTGGCCCGCCCATTTGGCCGTTCAGTGGTGGCCAAATGGCGCGGGCATCATGTTGACCCGGGTTTCGTCCCATTGGCAATGTTTGGCCGGTGGCCACTCGTGCCGGCTTCAGGCTTTATAAGACCAAGAATTTCACAACTCTTGTGTCTTCTCATCTTCGCAAACTCGAGGCCCAGCGTCTGCAGCGCATGTGTTCCTTCCCGCTACATCCGATTCAAGCCAAATACACCGGATTAAATTTTTCACGTCCCTCACATTCATGTATAACTTGTATGGTTTTCCTTGCATTACATACGCTGCAGTGACGCTTTCTAATGGTATCAATATTTTAATCTACCATGTACCTGGACAACAGCTGCATATGTTTTCTTGTGGACATATCTTACTGAGAATATTCTTCACAGAAAGCGAATTTTAGAACTATCTGACATAAGTAATAATGGATTGGATGTGGCCATTTTGTGGGTAACTTACACGTGTTTTGTTCTTCAAGTTCCTGATTATGTTTTGTTCTCCTATCACCTCTTTCCATTCTTGTTGTGCAGCGCATGATGGTGTTTCTCTACGCGTATGTGTTGCATTGAATTACAGTTTATACTATTTGCTGGACTTCGTACAAAACTTTACTACCACGGTGACACCATGAGCACGGTGCTGTACTAACGCCATGAGTTGCGACGACAAATGGGCTGAATGAAGGTTTTTCACTGATGGAGTACGTATGAAATTAGGGCCTAACTTTTCGGTGCTTGCCGTTTCATTCCCACAACATAAGAGTGAATATGCTGGGCATTACACGGCACATTCCAGTATTTCACATTATGGTACATCTATGTGCATTTACTCAACAGTACTTCTTCCCTATAGTTGTTCACGTACCCTGTCACTATTAAAGATCTAGCCTATTTCTACATACGATGAATCTCAAGTTCACTAGAAATAACACCAATGCATGTACTATGTAGTGGTGCATATGTCAATATCTCTTCTATGATTTTAGATGGCACACCTCAAGTGTAGAAAATAAATAAATAAAACATATTTGAATCGGTCTTACTGTAATTGCTTGTACAATCAGTAGGAAATAGAACGATCCGAACAGTCGTTCTTTCTCTTTGTACAGCAGAACAACAACAATTATATATAGAATAATAGATGGTATGCAGTAAGTGAGTCTAACATAGAGCATGAGCATTTTGAATGTGGATGCGCGAAATAACCAGCAAGTTTTCGAACCACTTCTGTTCTGAAATGA
Organism: Ancylostoma caninum; assembly: GCA_037903475.1. Classification (NCBI taxonomy): domain Eukaryota; kingdom Metazoa; phylum Nematoda; class Chromadorea; order Rhabditida; family Ancylostomatidae; genus Ancylostoma; species Ancylostoma caninum. The sequence goes on along the minus strand of JBAJFG010000217.1, from coordinate 93,591 downwards.
TCCGAATGTTCTCTCGTGAATAGCAAGCAATCTTTGATGAACGACATGATTGCCTCATTTCTCAGTTGCTTCCAAGAAACAAATATCTCATCGGAAACATTGAAAAACGTGGAATTTCTGAGAGATAGTTACTTAACAACAAATATAATATGTTGCAGCCGCACAATCGAGACTATAGCAGCATAAAAATGTAAAATTTTCTTCCTGTCACGACAGCCTCTTATTTTTTTAAGTTACTACATGAGATATTGATAGAAACAGTTCAGCTGGATCATACATAATAAGTATCAGAGAACTCAATGGTACCTTGCAGCTTGCTCAGCGTTGATGTAGTGACGTTGCAGGAGATCCTTGATTGGGTAATGAGGTTAACACAAATCACAAGACAGTTTGCTCTTATTAATCGGGTTTTGGTTTTTGAACATGTATCTGCTATGCTTGGAATTATCCTTTGCTCGAAATGTGGACCCCCAGAGAGGTCTCTGCTGAGTCATTGGCTACAATAATTGTGCATAGTTTGCGTGATGCATGTGCGAGTACGCCGCCTCAAGAATTCTAGCACGTGCAATAATATAATAATGAGAGATTATACGACAACCGCATAAGGAAGTGCTTTGTCTATCATTTAGCCAAGCGCATTGGGAGTACATGGGTGCAAGATGGTGAAGATGGAAATCACGATGACGGATTTCCACTTATCTGTTAGGTTGTCGGAAAAGTTTCCCGCGACTCTCTTCCTCTTCTCGCCAATCTACACGAATAGGTGGCATCATTATTGACAGGAACTCTGGTAGTAGCATTGGGATCTACTGGCAGCAGCTGCGAGTGAGTGATTTCATTTCAATTCCACCAAACACTGATCATTGCCCTCTGTAGATAGAGTTCTCATTTCGCCAGTAGAATCTCAGCTTACCAGCAACGAAGCCACCTGCACCTTCTCATGTGAATTACCTAGGAAGCCCACTTTTCGCACCAATTAAACAAGTTTCCGAACGAAGCGAAAGCCGTTGGAAAAGTCAAAACGTGGGTCGTATTCCCTTGCCTTTCTGGTATGATGTAGATGAATAGCTATTGTATTACGATAGCACTGAGGTTCCTTCACTAGCTGACAGGCATCACACCGCGTACTCTCTTCAAACAGCTTCAGGAGGCGCTCTCCAACCACCTTAACCGACCAATCAAATCATTTCTATCTCAAGCCGAGGACGCCGTCTTCAAACTTGTGGGACCAAACACTTATAGTGCAGTAAGAGCCAGTGAAAGGGCTTATCGTACTACCCATATTTCCTGCCGCGTTTTACGAATTCTCAAAGGAGGAGCAGCCGAACATGCTCCTAGTCAGTGACGATTTTCCGGCCATATCCGTGACATATGCGGAGAAAAATTTGGTATGAAAAGGCTATTGCCCAGCCTTTATACATGCTTTGGATAGAAAGTTCTTGAACAACTGCGAAAAGATTGGCGAGAAGAGGAAGAGAGTCGCGGAAAACTTTTCCGACAACCTAACAGATAAGTGGAAATCCGTCATCGTGATTTCCATCTTCACCATCTTGTACCCATGTACTCCCAATGCGCTTGGCTAAATGATAGACAAAGCACTTCCTCATGCGGTTGTCGTATAATCTCTCACTATTATATTATTGCACGTGCTAGAATTCTTGAGGCGGCGTACTCGCACATGCATCACGCAAACTATGCACAATTATTGTAGCCAATGAATCGAATAATTTCGAATATTCGGGGAAATCGTGTGTCTGCAAAGTTTTTCTTCCCTAGCTCCCTAGTCGACAATGAACGAATGATCACCATGTTTTCGATTTTTTAGGCCTCATTTATTTGATCACTCAGAGTGAATGGAAATCTGTGTAACTTATCAAAAATTTATCGATCGACGACTCGCTCTTATCTTTCCATCATTCATGTTATTCCTGAAACGAAATAGCTAGACATTTCTTTAGGAACATCATTCCAAGGCGTCCCAGTAAATTAGAGGGGTCGTCGCTGCTATAATTCAAAATTCCCATGTCTTTGCTAGTTGTACCAGTCAAATTACTCAAATAATCCAGTAAATTCAAAACCGAATTTCGAATTTATTCGATTATTCGACAGCAGAAAACAGAATACATTCGAAAATTCGGTTCGAAGAGAAAATCGAATAAATTCGAAATTCGATTATTCGAGAAAAGTGAAAATTGAATAAATTCGAAATTAGATTATTCGAAGAGAGTGAAAAATCGAATGGATTCGAAATTCGATTATTCGAAGAAAAATTCGAATATTCCGAAGTATAGTAGGTACCACAGGAAGCCCATGATAACACTGAAGGGTGTTTGCTTCTCGAAATCTCATACATAAATACCAACTCTGCAGGTAGTTGCTACAACTGGTAAGACGGGGTGCGCCTTTGGGCACTGTTGAAAAATTCGTTCGAACAGCGGAATGTGTGCCAGCAACAAGATAGTAGGTAGCAGTTATGGTTTGCAGAGATATGATTAGCCTCAGGTCAAGCCTTAGGCCCATGGCATACTTCGTAGCGGCACCGTCGCAGTGAAGAAAATGAATGGAAATGATGAGAACAAAATGTTACAAGCTCTCAAATCTTATCACACAGTCCGAAGAAATACCGTGCTGGCATAAGAGCCACTGTGTGTAAACTTGTGGTGGGGAACGGTCGCAGCGACAGCGTCGCTGTGAAGCATGCCCTCGCCCTTAAGGAGAATATGAAGCCGATATTGTTTACAGTATGAAATCCGTGAACAATGAATCGGGTTGAAGATTGTGCTTCACTATCCATTCTATTAGGTTGGTCCGAAAGTCTTGCACCTAATTTCATACTTTTTTTCGAAGAATATCAAGGTCATTATGAATAGATATCAATCAACAAATTAATCATCATCATGATCCACGAGGCATGGTCAATGCTTCACTAGACCATCAGTTCCAAAAGTCAAGAACTCTGACAGCTGCGAGCCAAAAAAAATCTTGAGATCTCACTTTTCGGTTTGGTCCAATCATTGAATTTCTTTTTTCGTAGATGCAGCTTCAGGGCTCCGAGCAAGTGGGTTTCAGACGGAGATAAGTCAGGCGAATAGGCAGGGTGTGGCAGAATTTCCTCACCTATTTCGGCAATTTTTTGGCGAGTAAGCTTTGCCAGGTGAGGTCGGGCGTTCTCATGAAGTGGAGCAACATGGTCAATTTCTCCGCGCTCCAGGCGAGTTGCGTCTGCCAATTTATGTAGTTGAGAAGCGTCGACTCAAGCAGTCACGGATGCCCAGGTGTCAGCACTTCTCGACACAGTATTCCCTCGGAATTCCACCAATAACACAGAAAAACCTTCTTTCGTGCCCTTCTCTTTCAGCTGTTTTGAAGATGTTTAGCAACGCGCAAGTCAACTTTTCTCTCGTGTATGGTTAACATACAGCACCCAACTCTCATCGCTCTCATCACCAGTACTGTGTTGGCGAGGAAGATTCTTCCTGTGTATACGAAGCAGCAAAGACTGGCGCACACTCAGTCCTGCAAATCATTCAGTTTGACGCGAATCGGTGGTATTGAACGATTACACGACTTGAGTGAGAAGTTTATTAGTCTTCAACTTAGAGTGGTAAAAAAGGGGGGAGAATATGGTTGCACAGTGGGAGCACCTGGAAATGGGTGAGTAGGGTTAACGGATAAAGCGGATTAAACGGATTCATTAACGCATGATGCGGATTAAACGGATTCGGGTGGCGCGTTCTTTTCCTGTTGGGGCGACGGCAGTGGGCTGTCCGGATAACGGATTCAGAGCCGACCGCCTTCTGTCGGCTCGGACGGATGTCTGCCAAATCGCTGCCGGTTAGCTGTTTTAGAGAGGTAGCTGTCAACAAGCTCCGCCCATCGCCGCCTGCGGTTTTGGAATGGTCGCGTTCGCGACACTGGGGAGGGTGAATTGAACGGATTCTAAAGGGATTTTACGGATTAATGACATGGATTTTGACCCCTGCGCCGGGAGCAACCACTGTGCTCACACAAGTATAATGAAGAATACTATTACAATAGTGATTGCGGATTTAAGAAAAACGGGTGCGTCTTTCCTTTTAGTAGCGCATTCGGGACCCTCGGGGAGGTGAATCGTGTCTGTAGTCCCTGCTGCGAGACCGGCGGGGCGGGGCGGTGTTGTCGAGCGTGACGATCGACTTCGATGACTTCTTCCTTGCGGGCTGTAGGAGGCGGAATTGCGGTCTCTGAAACATCAAACATTAGAATTCAAAGAATTGAAATAAAATAAAATTAATTTTGGATTATGACACGAGAACTACGGATTTGCAAGGATTGTTGGTCTATTGACCCAATTCTCTCACCTTATTCACCAGGCTAACGTGGAATTGCTGCCGTGGCTCACGGATATCGATCTCACGGATATCCCTATTCTGGATACAGAATGCTTGATGGTGCGAGCGTTCTCCGCAGATTGAGCAGCCCTTCCACCATTCTTCAAGATGTCTACGGATGCACATATGACAGCGGCTTTCACTAAAAAGGATTTCGCGTCTACGCGACAGTTTATAAACCACGGGGCATGATGCAGAGTAGTGATTCCTATCGGAACAAAATATACAGCCGCTGTATCTGTCGTCGGGCCTTTCTGCCATAGGTCTTTGTTGCCGAGAAGGTGAATCGCGTCTGTAGCCTACGGATTGGCCCCTTTTTCGCTTGTAGCTGGGGCTTACGGATCGACGATCTCTTTCCTGCGGATGTTGTGTTCTCACCGTGACGGATTTTTAAGTGCGGTTACTGGATTTATCGTTTCCTTGTTGGATTGTTGCTTCGAGTCCATGGTTTGTTTCTGGGCTGACTGTAGCTTTCTGACAAGATCTTTGGCTTTTAGGACAATGGTGTCGCCATCTTGGTTTTTCCAGTGGGCCTGATACTCGTCTATTAAGGCATTTGTGGCCTCTGGATCGGTTTGTTTTTCGGTATCGGAAATTGTTTGCTCCCATTTTTGGGTGACGGATTCAAGCGCTGTTTCGAGCACTTGCTGTGCGGCAAGTAACGATTGTTTTCTCTGCTCTATCGAGCAACTAGGGTCCCAGTCTTTCCCTTGATTTTGGTTGTCCGTGAAGAGATGCTGGTCTTTTATTCCTCGGCAGGCGTCCTTCAGTGTGTTGAGGCTTCTCGTGATCGATCGCTTGACGCTCGTGGTGTTGGACATGGCCGGCGGTTGACGGTGAAATGGCTTCCTTCGGTTGGTTTGGGGTATTTATAGTGGCGCACACATTGATTTTTTTTTTGAAATGTCTGATCGATTGTGCGCAACGGTGCGGAATAGTGTACGGTTTGGCGAGAGCATAGTGTTGGTGCTCGATTCGTCTGTGGAAATAGTTCAAGGTTAGTAGAGGGTGCTGACGATAAAGGTGGCGGCGCACTGTGAGAGGCATTGGGTGGTGTGAGATAGAAATAGTACGGCTAGGTGAGAGAGCAGAGACGGCGCGATTGCGCCAGTGGCTGTTATTGATTTGGCGCTGTGAGCTGTTCGCTTGATTTTCTGCAGTTGAAAGGAAAATTAGGTAAGAGGATATATGTGAGGAAGAACCGAACTTATGTACGGAAGAGTAAAAGTAATATTATATTTGTGTTGTTTTTAAACTTACCGTAGGGGAGTGGTGTTCTCTGAGGGGTGATTTCATGAGCGAGTCAGACTTTCACCTGGTTTGCACTGTTTTGCGGGTGATCGGAACGCGACAGCTTCCTTGGCCGGCCGGCTTTCCAGGTCGTTCGGCAACGTGTTGTTCGACAACGACATGTCTGGTCTGCTACGACTTCGTATCCACCTGCCCTCTTTAGCGGCAGGCTGAAGTACCGCAGTAACTTCAATTAAGGCGAGGGCTCAATTCCCACGGTGGTCTTTTGGGGTATGTTGACTGGCTGTGGTTTACCCATGTGATCGTCGTAGTCCTCCTCATCATGGGTGCTTTGCCGAACCAGCTGCCACAGGCTGATCCGGCTCGACGTCCACGTAGATTCGGCCCAACGTCTTCACGGATTCTCCACAGCCAAGCTTTACTAGTAGTAAGTTATGGGTGGTTTGAAAGGTTCGACGGGTCCGGTGATCCTTGCGATGCATCATGACGCGAATCGGTGGTATTGAACGATTACACGACTTGAGTGAGAAGTTTATTAGTCTCCAACTTAGAGTGGTAAAAAAGGGGGGAGAATATGGTTGCACAGTGGGAGCGCCTGGAAAGCGGATTGAACGGATTCATTAACGCATGATGCGGATTGAACGGATTCGGGTGGCGCGTTCTTTTCCTGTTGGGGCGACGGCAGTGGGCTGTCCGGATAACGGATTCAGAGCCGACCGCCTTCTGTCGGCTCGGACGGATGTCTGCCGAATCGCTGCCGGTTAGCTCTTTTAGAGAGGTAGCTGTCGACAAGCTCCGCCCACCGCCGCCTACGGTTTTGGAATGGTCGCGTTCGCGACACAGTTTGTTAGGAGCCCGACCCCTCATCAGTTTTCTGTAACCCAGCGCTTGTCGATTATTGTACGGCTGCAGGCAGGTGTATCCCACAGTTCACATGCAGTGGCATTACGATTCAAAGTCTATGAAATATTAGATCCTAAAAAAATATCTTGGTGCAAAATTTTCGGACCAACCTAACATTTAGTGACTTTTGCCTGGGACTATATTGTAATTTCCTTGCAAACGAAATACAAGTTTTACCAACACAAAAGGTGAGACACGTAGGCCTAGTAAACACATCTCTGTTGTTCGGCTGTGTAAAATTGAGGAGATTATATTGTAGTTTATCAGAACATCGGAATTTTAAAGGAACTTCGAAGCCGAGGTAACATATTTGTACTGAATTGCTTGCACTGCAACAGAGTAGAAGGTTTAGATCCCACTGTTGACTCATATATCGGTTTTTCATAATTGGCACACAATATACAGCGTTGCAGCACCATGCACCTCTTAATGCAGGACCACGTGCTCTCTGCGCGCAGAAGGATGCGTTCGCGCTGCAGGGTCACTATTCCTGACGCGGCCTACTGTAGTGTCATACAAGTCTCTTGGCTTTTAATTCCATTTATCATATTAAAAGAACAGGTACAGAAGTATAGACACTAAGCTTTATCTCTTCTTTTCAGCCCTTTCCTTCGACTTTTTCTTCAAGTTCTTTGCACTATCGGGTTGCGTCTCCTTCGACTTCAACTTCTTAGCACTCTCTTTAGATTTTCGAATCTTCTCCTTACTTTTAATTATACGCTGAGCATCTTTGACCGCCTTCTCTGCGGGTACCCGAGCTGGACCCTTAATTCCGTCGCTCCCTTGACTTTGTTGTCCTGGTGATCCATATTGTAACATTTTATCGCGAGGTGTTTCCACTGCTTCAACCACCTCCACACTTGCTTGTGTTCGGTCATCGTAGACTGGATCAAGGATATCTGATCCCTTCAACCCTGGATTCAGGTCACTTTCCATCGCCGAACCTTTGTCAAGCCTTGGTGCGCTCATGATCATCATGTCTAGCTCAACGTCTACTTCCTTGTTTTCCTTTTCGGGTACTCGTACCTGGAGAATAGAGTTGATTCGCATTAGTCAATCGTACACCTCATAAACAATGATTTCGATTCCAAATCTTTGGGGTTTCTTAATTCTGTTTGTGTTGCCAGACGAGAACGCGAGAGGGGTCATTGAGATGTGAGGAAGCGCAGACAATCAGAATGGCGGGTAGCATAACGCGTAGCTCTTGTTGCCCGTCTTTAATCTTCCATAACCTGTATATTTCGAGGCAAAGCGAAAAAATAGGGCTGTGGCGATTGCCAGCGGAGAATGGGAGTACTAGCCTAGCCTAGAGGGCCTAGAGAGTAATTTATGCTAGATGAGTGCGTGCGTTCATATGATGAAGGATGGTCCTAGTCGCAGCCCCGACGCTGCTCAGACGCAAACCACGCGGACGCATTTGTAGCGCTGCGGCGGCTGCGTGGTGTTTTCCTCCTGGGTATGCATGCCGCGTTGACTGGCCTTCAGGGAAAACCCTTCACAAGTAGTTGCATGCGTCTGATGAGCGACTGGCGCACGCATCTAGTATGAATTGCCCTTAATTCTATTTGGTTACTAATAATCATGTTTAATGCAGTCGGATGCAGGAGCTCACCATTGTAATCTATTAAACGAAGCGCCGTAAGGGGGCTAGAGCGGTTAGAGATACGGGGCGGCACTCATAGACACCGCAATCTTGAGGAGCAGACTGTGGGGCGAAATGGCCGATTTCCATGGACGCAGACACGTTCGTTTCGGGACTCGCAATTACATCACGGCTGGCTCTCCCGCATGCACGGGATGGTGATTTCATCACCTTCGCTGGCAGTCTCGCCGCATAGGAATGAGGGAGTGTTTACGAGCTTTCCTGCTGCACAATGTACGCAGCAGGAAAACCACCCTTCCACTATTGCGACGCTGTGTGCACTAGCAGGAGGAAATGGACCGGTGCTTCCGAGAGCTTCCGAGAGCTGCCGCGTCTCGGAAGCTTCCGGGAGGCTGGACCTACACGGTCGCCTCATCTGGTGGATGCTATTGCCGCGTCCCCTGTCGAATTCTCGCGGCGACTGTGTAGTCACGACATCCGTTCGTTTCGAGAAAGGGTCCGCCGCGGCCCAGTGCTGTGGGGAAAGCCACGAAGTGCGTCCAGCTATGGAGAAAAGACCCGCAAGGGCCCAATGTTGCGGGGGACGCCAGGATACGGGTCCACCAATGGAGAAAAGGCCGGCCGTGGCCCAGAGGTGCGGGAAACTCCATGACACGGGTCCACCGATGAAGAAAGGGTCCACGGTGGCCCAGTGCTGTGGGGAACTCAGTGACACGGGTCCACCGATGAGAAAGGGCCCGCCGTGGCCCAATGGTGCGGCGGAAGCCGAGATACGGGTCCACCGATGGAGAACAGGCCCGCCGTGGCCCAGGGGTGCGGGAAACTTCATGACACGGGTCCACCGATGAAGAAAGGGTCCACGGTGGCCCAGTGCTGTGGGGAACTCAGTAACACGGGTCCACCGATGAAGAAAGGGTCCACGGTGGCCCAGTGGTGCGGCGGACGCCATGACGTGGGTCCAGCTATGGAGAAAAGGCCCGCTAGGGCCCAATGGTGCGGGCGACGCCAGGATACGGGTCCACCGATGGAGAACAGGCCCGCCGTGGCCCAGGGGTGCGGGAAACTTCATGACACGGGTCCACCGATGAAGAAAGGGTCCACGGTGGCCCAGTGCTGTGGGGAACTCAGTAACACGGGTCTACCGATGAGAAAGGGCCCGCCGTGGCCCAATGGTGCGGCGGACGCCAGGATACGGGTCCACCGATGGAGAAAGGGCCCACCGTGGCCCAGGGTGGGGAAACTTCATGACACGGGTCCACCGATGAAGAAAGGGTCCACGGTGGCCCAGTGCTGTGGGGAACTCAGTAACACGGGTCTACCGATGAGAAAGGGCCCGCCGTGGCCCAATGGTGCGGCGGACGCCAGGATACGGGTCCACCGATGGAGAAAGGGCCCACCGTGGCCCAGTTGTGTGGAGGACTTCAGGATACGGGTTCACTTCAGCGTTGAGGATGCCAGGATGCGAACCCGCCCCTGGAGAACGGATCCGCCTTGCCCTAACTGTGAGGAAGGCGCCAGAATGCGGGCGCTCTGATGGAGGAAGGGCTCGCCGTGGCTCAGTACTATGGATAACACCAGGATACGGGTCCGCCAATATAGGATTGGTCCGCTGTGACTCAGTAAAGTGGAGAATACCAGGATACGGTTCAGGCCTAATAGTGAAGATGGCGCCAGAATATGGGTCCACCGATGGAGGAAAGCTGCGGCCCAGTAGTGTGGAAAACACTCGGATACGATTTCGCTTTGTCCAATAGTGTGGGGAACGACAGGATACAGTTCCGCCGATGGAGAACGCGTCTGCGTTGGCCCGATAGTGAGGAATCCGCACGAATACGCCATAGACTTCTCATTCTCATACTCAACTCATAAGAAGGACTTCATTTTTGGGCCCATTGGAAGATTGGTTCTGCTTCTCTATCAATTTTCTAGAGATTTGGCAAGTGTGAAGCGTTTGCACATGTCCCAAGTGGCTGCCCCATCCCACTTTCTAGCGTCCCGAAGGGGCGCTAGTGGAAGGAAATTCCTTGATCATCCCTTGAACTAGTAGAGAATTCATGAATCTCTGAGAAGTCTATAGGCTATTTTAAGTTTTTTTTTTCGAGCGAATCACCACGAAGCTAGCCCAGGAATGTCTCCAACAAATGGACTCTTACCGTTGTGCAGAGAATGCTTGTAGTCGTCCTGACAACAATATGGGGAATCCCCAAGCGAAAAGTAATGTATCTAACTCTGAACGTGTTACAGTGCGCTACCTCTGGTGAATTATTCCCAGAGCTCACCGGTGGTGGCAGAATATTCGGGAATTGCTTATCCCAAGCTGGCCTCTGGTATTTCTCTTCCAATTTCGTATCTTCCTCAATGTAGGATGATGACGACCTCCGTGAAGACGCTTCTTTCGTATTTTTATTACGGGAACATTTTATGAGAACCCACAGATAGATTATTGATATAAGCATTGTCTGAAATGGCGCAAGTCAGGACATTAGTTTCAAACATCCATGGGTAGAGGCTCCCCACCTTAACAACGATGTAACTGACTGTAATCATTTTGAGCAACCGCTCAGCTAGAAGGGCAAACTATGAACTGAGCTGTGAACCACCGAATACACTCCTTTATAAATGTCAGCAACGCGATGAACAAACAACAATCCTCCGCGCAGGTCTTTGCTAGTATTCTAATTGCCGGCATAAGGGCAATTTATAGTACATGTGTGCAATCTACGCACGCGTCTATGTGACGCAGGTGAGACGCACGTATCTGCGATGTTTCCTTTTGGGGTTTAGTATATATAGGAAAATCCAAACGTACAGTCCTTCTCAAAAATACTTGCCTCATGTTTCACCGCCCATCTGCTAAACCGCGCCGCATCACCCATGCATTATCATACGTAGCGTGACGTGGCTAAGGTGATGGGCGGTTCAGTGTGAGGCAAGAATTTTTGAGAAAGACTGTACGTAGACAAGAGTCGAGATCGCGGCGCGGCTCTAATGGACAGAGGCGCAGGCGGGCACTATGCTGAGCTCCCGTGACTCTGCCCAAGAGAGCCGCGCCGCGGTCCTGACTCTTGACTGCGTCCGCTTGGTGTTCTCTGTACATATGCCGGCATTCAGTGAAAATCCTCTAGAGATGGATACGTGCGTTTGACTCGCGACTGCATCTGGAATAGCTTGCCCCATGAGTACAATTTGCATGGTACTGTCTTTTTCACAAAATTTGCCACTTGGCCATCCGCCAAGACGAGGTAAGTCTCGCCACGTTGTTATAGAAGGGACATGTTTTGGCGCGCTTCCAGCTATTGATCGTCGATTGATAGCGCCAATTTCCATGATTTAGCGTGTGATAAAATGCATTCTGTGTAATTAAACAAAACACATTGAATTGCTCTGATTTTTGGAACAGACAGTAGTTCATATTTTGACGCGTGTGTCACTAGTGCGTCAAAGCACACATAAAGATCGCTCAACACGGCATGTACACCATGAATGAACACACGCGACGCACGACCGTCGCGTGTAGCCACTACTGGGCAAACATGCGTCTCACCGGCGTCTGGGCTGCGTCAGATGTGGGCCTATCCCTCACTATACCTTCCATTCAGAAAGAAGTGACAATCACACTACTCGACCACATGCGTTCCACATGTCTATTCCAAAAATTAGTGCAATTCAAAGTGTTTTGTTTAACGTGAAATCATGGAAGTTGGCGCTATCAATCGATAACCGATAGTGGGAAGCGCGCCAAATCATGTCTCGCCTATAACAACGTGGCGAGACACCTCATCTTGGCGAGCGGCCCAGTGGCAAGATTCGCGAAACAGACACCCACATCATCATCGTTTTCTGGGTCATTTTAAAGGCAGTGTGTCACCTCGTTCCGTGGGCTGTGGATGTCAGCACACTCTAGACCTTCTCGCCACGATAATTACAATGATGTACGTCATAAGGCATAAAAGTGGCGTTTTTGGAGGGTCCGGGTGTGCAGTTCACGGACCACTTGTGCGGGGCGGTCCGTGATTGTGCTGGCTTCTCGCCACGTCTGCAGCGTTGGCCAACAGGTCTAGACGTGTCTGATCGATGATATCAACGGCTTCACGCGTCCACTCATCTCGACAAACTGTTCCAAACCCCGTCTCGAAAAACGATTGAAAAACGGGTTCAGAGGCCGTTTTGTAACATTTTATGTATACCACTGGATTCAGCGCATCGAGGAGATTCAGGATCCGTCAATACCTGAAGCACGAAAACGAGGTGACACATTGCCTTCAGGGTCAAGCGTGATGATGATAGAAAGTCGACCTCCGTACGACCCCCCCCCCCCTCAGCCGCCAAAAGGCGATCCCCCTTCCGCACACAAATTTCAAGTGAGATGAGAAATGAGAACGAAAATGCAGACACTACTCGACTTCAAATGTGAACGTTATAGCAGCAGTAGGAGTAGCCACCACGTACACCATCAAGGATTCGATCCCCTCTTTATCCAGAATTTTTGCAAAACTTGAAATGTACACATTTAGCGAATATCGCTCTGGAAGCATGTGTTCAGACTTGCTCAAGCAATTTGCTCTAGAATTGTCATGAAAAATATCGAGATACATCATCTACATAGTCAAGGGTTCGATCCCCTCCCGGATTGAAATTTCTGCACGACTTAAAATAAAGTGTGCTTGTAGTGGGCTCGAGATATTCGGACGTAATGCACGAAAGAACACTAAATCAGATTGCTGGACTGGGCAGGACTAGCAGTACAAACGTGCGAAAATTTTCATTTAAAATTTCGGCTCGCTCAGAGGTGATTTTTCCCCAGCTTTAAGCAGTCGAAGGTTTGCGCTTCCACGCTATTTGGCTCCTTTTTCCGCAGTTACCTCCACCGCGATTCAACTCCGTCGATAAAAACATGTAAATAAGGCCATTTTTATCGACGAAACCTCATCTCCGTAATTCCCGTGCTGAATCTTTTCCCTTCAACCTGGAGACTTGAATCTTGGCGGAAAAGCACAGTCGGGTGGGTTCCATAGAATCACTTCTTATCTGCTCGCAGGACCGGGAACGACTGCCAGTCGAACGTGCGAACCTTTTCACCTAAAATTTTGACTCGCTCTGAGGCATGGTTGTAGTCAGACACCCATAGCAGAAGATCTGGCCCGTTAAGGTACCGATTTCTTTTTCAGTTTTGAATAGTAGAATGTATGCGCTTTCAAGTAATTCTTCCGCAACTGTTCCACTGCGATTCAACTTCGTCGATAAAAACATGCAAAATAGACCATTTTTATCGACGAAACCTCATCTCCGTAATTCCCGTGCTGAATCTTTCCTCTTGGACATGGAGATCTGAAACTTGGGTGTAGAGCACAGCTGGGTGGGATCCACGGAACGACTTATTATCGGCCTGCAGGACTAGGTAGGACTGGCAGTACGAACGTGTAAAATTTTTCACCTAAAATTTTGACTTGATCGGACATGAATAGCAGGAAACGTAGTCAGAACAGGTGCCAATTCTTCCTCAGGTTTAATTAGGCGAAGGTTTGTGTTCTCAAGCAGTGTGGTTCTCCAGTTGTCATCCTTCCTGCTTCGATCTACTCGATAAAAACAAGTAAAAATGGCCATTTTCATCGATCAAACATCACTTCCGTAATTCTTGTGTTGAATCTTTTCCATATAAGCTGAAGAGCTGAAATTTGGAGGCAAAGCACATCTGGATAATGTCCATAATGAGACTTTTTTTTCGTCTTCGAGGGAAGAGCAAGACTGGCAGTACGTATCAGCAAAAATGGCTATCCGAAATTCGGCGTTGTTCCGAGACATATCTGCACTACTATGATACTGAAAGGAATACACTAATTCTCCACCACAACCATGACTCCATGGAAGCCCACAAATCACTATTCGAACAAGAAGCTTTCTGAAACAACCAAACAAACACTTTCAATATGTAGATTTTTCAAACTGCTGAATAACTGAATTACCCAAACTTGTGGCCTCCTGAAGTAGTATACGTCAGGGGTGCTAGGAACCACTCCCATTAAGGTTGAACACTTGATGTGAAATAGGTCTATGTGAAGATCAATTTCGTCAAATCTCTATCAATTCTGTGTAGAAGTGCAGCGCATGTAGAATTGAAACATTGTTTGAGAGGTACGTTATATAGAGGTATCCGCAGCTGTGTACATAAGCTTTCTCCACGGTAGGATAATCGAGGAAAGGCGGACGAGTTGCTCCGTCAGGCAGATCCAGGCAAACCGCTACGCATCACCGTAATCGGGTGGTAGTAGCGCCCCCAGATTCAGTCTGTCTATAGTGCCACCCAAAGAATCACGCCATACGACCTACACCCATACTTTAGGTATACCTTGGATGCAGCGTGTCGAGGAAATTCAGAATCTGGTAAAAGCTCAGACACGAAAATGAGGTGACACACTCCTTTAAATCTAAGCTTTAGACTTAGGCTGAGGCTTCACAGGAGTGGCTCCTCCAACTTCATTTTTACCAAATTAGGCGTAGATCATGACGTCGTCAAGCGTAAAGCGTGCAATTACGACACACTTGTGATTACACGGCGCATTTTCGAATGGAAGTGAGACTGCGCGGCTTCGTCACGGCGCTTTCGGTTTTCTTGAGTCATTTCGGTTTCTGTTCATTTGCTTCTTCATAAAATTCGTATCTGTCTCCTCCTCGCCTTGAATTTCATTTTTTTCTCCTCCTACTGGTCACCGTGTTGCGGACATCGCGATTGCTATCATTGTCATTCACTTAGGAAATGGGTTGGAAAGAAAAGGAAGCAAAAAAACTTGCTGGTAAACGTGTTCTTGTTATTGGAGCTGGTGGAATAGGATGTGAACTTCTGAAGAATATAGCTCTGACTGGCTTCAAAGACATCCATGTGGTGTGTTAGACGATTGCGTTTCTGATCTATTTTTAACTTTCTTTCTTGCATTATGTGCAATGTTTCTGAGGAACGACATGCTTGCTTCAGATCGATATGGACACCATTGACGTTAGTAATCTCAATCGGCAATTCCTCTTTCGTCGAGAGCATGTAGGGCGTTCGAAGGCAGAAGTGGCTACTGAGGCAATCCGTCAGATGTGTCCGGATATCAAAATCACCTTTGATCTGGAGAACATTTTCAGGTATGTTTTTCCTCGTCCATATTCGTTACACGTTTCGAGCACACCAGAAATTTCCATTACTCTTTTTTCAGCTCTAAGTTCAATATTCCGTTCTTCCAACAGTTCTTTATGGTTATGAATGCACTAGATAACAGAGGCAAGTATTCTTCATTTCCCATATGCTTAGTTCTGTTTGTTAAAGCGTCTTTACCCTTTTTCAACAACGACATGAACGCATCATTTGCAGCTGCCAGAAATCACGTGAACAGAATGTGTCTTGCTGCTAAGGTTCCTTTAATCGAAAGTGGTTCCGCTGGTTATTTGGGACAGGTGATTCATTCAACTCCCTTTGAACGTTTGGCTTATTTGTTACATGCTTTTTTAAACGTTTCTCTTATGATTTTGCGTTTTCAAATGCTTTCTGCGTGTAGATCTGGTCTTCCATTCGCTCAATTTACTGGTATTTTCTTTGTTTTCGCTTTTCGCCAAATATTGCTTCTTGATTCAAGCATCCCATTGATTTGGGAGATGGGATATGCTTGGGAAGAAATGAGACTAGAAAAATTCAAAAATAATTTAAGTGGCCTAATTAATAGTTTGGCTGACTTGAACCTTCGAAATTTTGATAAAGTGAATTACATATATGGCACTTTTCCTTCTCTTCGAATTGGTTTTGCTCTCTTTCGAACATTCGTTTTTTTTTGACGTACTCAAAATCGAGAGTTCGGGTTCGATTGTATCTGCTACTGCACTTCTTTCTAGCTATAATCTGGAGGTTGTTCGACACCTTTGACTCACTAATTATCTAGTATAGCAAGAAAATACGTTTGTACACTTTCGTATCTATGCCGGTTCTCATCTGAGTTTTCTTCATTCTATTTTCTGTAAAAGTTTTTGGTCTCAGCAGCTCTAATTATCCTCCTTTTATTTGAAAACAAACTATACATATTTTATTGTCCTGGTCTTACTGAAGGCATCGCATGGTGATGTCCGCTTAGGATTACGTTCCATTTATCTGGAAAATTCCAAAGTTGTATTGTACCTGGAAAATGCGGCTCTGTTCTGCGACTTGTGTAGTGCATGAGTTCGCCAGTTGCAAAGCTTGGCAGCACAGCCTTTGTCAGGTTTATCGCTGAATACTCCAACCCTACCCATTCTGCTTCCTTTTGTTGCTCTTTTTTCGAATTATTTTATCTCTACTCACGCATACGATGAGGCGAAGCTTGGTGTGCTAACAAGTTCGGTGACTGGATTCTCCACAGTCTGTTTCAAACGCGACGATAGGAGTGTTTGTGCGCACGCCTTCTTTCTTTATTCGGTTTCATCCCCACTTTCCACACTTTGTCACGTTTTTGCTCTCTAAGTCCTTTCTGGGTTTGGTAGAAAATACCAGAATTACATGCAGAAAAGCAGCAGTTCTCTGCCAGGCAGTAGTACCGAGCCTTGTTGCCGAGCAAACTTATGTTTGACTCCTGTCTTTCCTCAGTCAGGCCGCAAACAACGTTAGTCCCGGAAATGGCCGGCACTTTTTCTTTCCTTCAATAATCACCTAACGCTGACGTTGCTAACTAAATTGTTTTCTTGATCTTCTCTTCAATTCAAAAAAAAAACCCAAATTAAAACCAAAGACATTATATTCTGTTCCTACCTATATCGCAATGACGTTTTGTTTAGGTCAGGTCAATCATACGTGATCGTACCGAGTGCTATGAATGTGTGCCGAAACCACCACAAGAGAAAACTTTCCCTGGATGCACCATCCGCAACACACCAAGCGAACACATCCATTGTACTGTGTGGTCCAAACACGCTTTCAAGTTGGTTGATTTGAGAATAGAAATGCATCCATTAGAATTTACAGAAGGCGTCCTATTTTTTAGTCAACTATTTGGCGAACTTGACATTGATGATGATATTTCGCCTGATCTCACTGATACTGGAGAACGTGCAGATGGTGTTAGTAATAATGCCGACATGGAGATGCCTGCGGCTGATGGTCATACTGGGGAGCAAAACGCTGAAAATGGTGCCGCCCAGTCTAGCAGCAAAAATGGCGAACCTAGTGAAGATTCCAATCAGGAAAAGCCAATCAGCACACGCGCTTGGGCTGAGAATGTGAATTACGATCCGGAGAAAATATTTGATAAGGTATAATTCTGCAGATTAATCGAGGATCCTTGGCTGTATTTGTGGGGCATAACTGCTTTCAGCTTTTCAATGATGACATCGTTTACCTACTTCGCATGGAACATCTTTGGCGTGAAAGACGCGCCCCCGTCCCTATTAAGAGAGCTGATGCCGTCACGGAGACTATGTCATCGTCCTCAGCTTCGGCTTCTTCTACCAAAGACGTCAATAAGGTTTGGTTTTTCCTTCAACTTTTATTTTGTTGTGGTTTCATGTTTTTACTTTTCTTTCCTATAGAAGCAGTTGCTTTGAATTTCCATTTTCTTGTATACTTTGCCTTGCGTTTTTTGTTCACCCTTTCAAGGCTCTTGCTCCTGTTTTTGAAATCAAGCATGCCGTCTGCCGGCCGGCTAATTTCATGGTTTTGAGCGAGTAATTATCGACATTTGCGAATTTGAGGTGTTTTAGCAGCAAAATTCATCACTTGGAGTAAATTTTCTTGTGAAATTCGAATCCCACACTTCAAAGTGTGAGTTAGCATCAGTGCATCATCCCTTTTTCTCTGTGCGGTCTATTTTGCACTATTATAGAGCGCTGCAGGGGTGAAGGCTTAATGATCGCTTGACTGTCTTGAAGTAAATTTGTTATCTTCATTCTTTCGTTGTTGTATTTATGCCGTTTTATTTGGCTAGCCATGCAATTTTACCCAAATTATTAGCTCTATTTTTTATAGACTAGTCTTTTATTCTTCATGTACCGTTAAAGTTCTGTTAAAAAAAACGTTTATTACGTACAATTTTTCGACTTTCGAAGTTATATAGTTTGTTATGAAAGCTATTATAGGTGAGTACTTGTGCCTACTGTAGGTCTTCTTCGCGCTTCCCTCCATACCCCGCACAGTTCCACGCGTTCTTTTTTTCCATAATTTCTCTCTGGCTACCCTTCCTGGTAGAATGGGTCATATCAGGCGAGTTTAGGCATTTAAGTGGTAGCTCTGAACAATATCGAATTTAACTTTTGCGATGATTCTACTGCGATTTTGCATCGCTCTCCCTGTGATTTGTGTCATTACTTATTTATTCGTTGGTAATCCAGCTATTTGTCTCAGGTGTGGTCCGTGGCTGAGTGTGCTGAAGTCTTCTGTGAGAGTGTAGCAGCTCTGAGTCAGCGTAAAAATACCCTCACGGACAACTCCATACTGCACTGGGATAAAGATGATGAAGATGCAATGCGCTTTGTGGCATCGTGTGCGAACATTCGTGCCACCATATTCGGCATTCCTCGTAAATCCTTGTTCGAAATCAAATGTAAGCTTTAGTTTTGTCCCTGTTGAACTTTTGAAACGGATGCTAGAATTTTTTTTTGCAGCAATGGCTGGAAATATTATTCCTGCTATCGCGACTACAAATGCAGTAGTCGCTGGCATGGTAGTAGTTGAGGCAATGAAGATCCTTTCTGGTGAGCTGGACAAGCTGAAGGTGGTGTTTATCAATCGCGCTCCCAATCCTAGAGGAAAGGTGAGGTTTGGCTTGTTGTTTTCGTACCTAGAATCATTTCTGTAGTTTACTTTATTTAATTCCTTCAATGTAAGCCCCACAATTGAACCAGATTTCAAGTTTTTTTAAACCATCCCATTTCTTTTGCAGATTTTGGTCGATCAGATCCCATTCGCTCCTAACCCTAACTGCTTCGTGTGCTCAGACAAGCGTGAATGCTTTGTCAAGCTGAATCCGGAGCAAATGACTGTGAAGTCACTGCAGGATAAGGTGAATTCACTTTTTATTTCCGCCTTTTTCACTCTATCGCAATTCCATCCTGCCCGATCTTCGTTTTTCCCACCACCAATTACTAAAAGTCCGACCTTCTTTTTCAATCATTGGGTCTTCTTATTCAATCAGTTTTCAGGTCCTGAAAGGTGCACTCAACATGGTAGCCCCTGATGTCATAGAAGCAACCACCTCACGTATTGTTATCAGTAGTGAGGAGGGTGAAACTGCTGGTGAGTTCACCGCTTGGTCATACTCCTAGAAACGTACTCGTTCTGTGGCATTAGAAACCTGGTTTTATAGACCTCGAAGCGAAGACACTGTCAGAGCTCACTATTGGAAATGGTTCCATGCTGATGTGTGATGATTTCCAGCAGAAACTAGAGCTGAAAATGATTTTGGCCGAGTGTAAGACCATGAAAGGAGATGAGTTTGAGGTGCTGTAGATTTCTTGGCTGTTCATTTTCTTCACAGTTACTTGCGAATATATACATAGTTCGTTTCCAGGTTCTACAAGACAGTGGAGAAACAAAAGAAAAAGCTGATGAAGAATCTCGAAAGAGGAAGAGTGTGGCTCCTCCGGAGGTGTTGGACGGAGAGACGGCCGCCAAGCGCGTCAAGCTCTAAAACGTACGTGAATTCGCTCTAGTATTTCTTCTAAAGTGAACGCTTTTACATATGTGGGATTGGAAATTCTTCTTGTCATTTATACGATGTCTTATTTTGCCGCCTCTCAATGCATCGAATGCTTGGCTATTGGGCAATTTATATCATATGCGTGCGTTGGACGCGCAAGCTGGCATAAATAACCCCTATTGTTGCTTTAGTTCTTGTATTTCATGAGAATATCAACATGGCAAAGTTCCTCCATAATTTCTTTTTCTTACTATCCATAAAAACATTTATCCGCTCTGTTGCAAGCGTTTTTTGTTTTGTGAGAAGTTTTTTTTTTTGCAGATACGTAAATTCACGTCGTTAAGTTCTTGATTCTACTATCTCAGCAATGAGGAAGTTTTTTAGAAGGTGATTTTAGTATGTTCTTCTGGGTGTCAATTGTGGACTGGATAATCCATAGTGATATTTTCAGCTTCACCTCTCTCATTGTCTTACATAACCGGTTATCCAAGGTCGTCCACATCTGCATGTTTTGGTTGTTGTTATGTTGTTCCAATAAATATTTTAACGTGAACGACTCTTTTTACCAAATGTTCAGTCTCTCTGGAGAATGAACTATTCGTCTCGATGCGCTTGTTTGCTTCCATGGGGAACTGTGGTAAACCTAATTCACATTTGGTTGCTTCCACGAGACGTTAATTTCCCGGAGACAGCAGAGGTACGGGAATCCCGCCGTGGTATATGATGTCTTTCCTCTTTCGGTCCTTTTTCTGCTGGGTGTGAGCGTCACCGCTGATAATAGTTAGCACGAGGAAACACGTTGATGCTAGGAGATGCTCATCTGAACTTTCAGGAGAGCACGATCTCGAGGATTCTGCCTAGAAGGTTTTGGGAATACAGGTTGTTCAAAAATGCCTTATGTACAGAAATATCGAAAGTACATGCCACTAGACCGTCCACAATTCTGTGTTTCGATTAAAAAAAAAGAATTCGAACACAACAGGGGAACATTGAGAGGAATTGGTCCTATGTGGGATCAGTTGCTCTCAGCTCAAATCTCAGCCCACACAGTATATTCTCCCTCACTTCAAAGAATGCCGAATAGTCTCCTAGTGTGGAGGATGCAAAAACTCAAGTAGAGCGGGAATCTTCTGCATGTTGTATGTTTTCGAACATGTCTTTTGACACTAAAAGCTGAAGGCGCCTGAGGACTAATTTTCGAAGGAGACCATCAACGAGATGGGATTATGTGTTTGCTGCATGGATGGACCAGCTGAAGGCTTAGCTGGAAACGAGTAAAAATTCTGGTGGCCCAATAATACTCACACATGACGATTAAGAGATTAGGAATCGAATGGGACCTCACGCTCCCCCCTGCAGTTCAGGCCCCACCGCGTTACTGCCGTTAGGGATTCATCTCTCTCTGAGAAGCACTATGCGTATCTCACCAATCAAACTTCATTAATGACCAGATAATCAGCATCGCTTGCTTTTTCTATCCTTTAAAATGCTCTGGATTCCTTTCATGTGATTCTATCACATAGAATGATAAGGAACGTGAAGCCATGCTCCATAGGGTGTGTAAGATAGTGATCAAAACCAAGATGTTATCTGCAATGTCTCACGACCGGATCTCCTTCATTCCTTTGATAGCAATTCGTCTCTTATTTTAAATGTTGTTATACGTGAATGCTGCATAAGTTGACACAGTATGGTGGAGGGTGGTGAATGAGCCAATCGTAGAACCGCAATCACGCCCCGTTTTCCCTCAATATGAAAAAAAAACACCCCGTATATGCAGTGTCTGTACAAATACTCTTTGGATAACTGATGCTAAGTCAAAACTAAATTGATTTGTATCCGCCAATTTCTTTGAAAATGGTCCACATCCCTTTTGTGTGACCAGTCAATCGTTACAAAGCACATCGAGAAGGCCACGCCCAATCTTGACTGTTTACGTTCTCTATTTCCAAGCCAACTCATCTGGAGAACAATCCCAGTAATCCAAGTTTGAATGTGTCTGTCCGGGACTGACATGAAAGTCTACGGTCCATAGAATTCATGACTACGGGGTTTCCCTCAGCATTTCAACCGGCACGTCCAACGCCTCCGGTTGGTTGTGTAGTTTATGAAATTCTAACGTGTGCTCCATATCAATCGATTTTCTAGGAGATGGTGTTCAAAATTGGTATAATTGGGGGATCTGCCTTCGAGGACCCACAAATTTTACAGAATGCGAAAGAAGTCGAGGTTAATACACCGTACGGGAAGCCCAGCGATAAATATATTGAAGGTAGGGAGCTTTTCTATGAATTTCGGAAAGAGATCTAATCACATGGCCACCTCAAATGAAAAGAAAATTAAAAATGGGCCAAAGAGCTAAATTCCGCTGAAAACCTATTCAGTGGGAGAGAAATTTCGTTTACGTTCTCACCATGTTCGCCCGGAAAACTGCAGTGGTAACTATTCGTGCATACGCGTCCCACCACCTGTTACCAAAAAGGCAGCGGTGATATCAATGAACTATGTGGATGCGCAGACAATCAGAGTGCTACGTCGTCGTGTCGGGTATACGTGCTGGAGGTCTCCACCTCTGGAATCTCCTTACTTTCTTTAAAGGCAGGGGCCCACCTCACATTCGTGGTTGAGGCAATGGCAGATTCTGCATCTTCTCGACACCCTGAATCCAGCGGTATAGGTAATTTGTCTCGAAACGGTCGTTAAACCCGTTTTCCGGGACGGAGTCCGTAACAGTTTGCCATGCCATTTATGGCCTCTCTCGCTGCTGTTACAGAAGACTCCTTAAAGGCAGCAGGAGCTGAAATCCTCGACTCCGAGCTGAGCTGTGGGTGATGAAGTACAGACTCAGCACATCATAAATGTGAAACGAACAGAGACAATGATGGCTTACCTGCAGAGAAAATGGAACATTCGTCGCGAACACGCCTGGCCGTGTTCGCGCGCGGACGAGTTTTTCCCGGCGCAAAAGCCATTGCGGTGCGTGGTTTGGCGCAAAGGGAAAACGAGGACTGTCGGGACTCGGCCAAAACCACGCGCGTGGGAAAACTCGTCCGCGCACGAAAACGGCCAGGCGTGTTCGCGACGAATGTTCCATTTTCTCTGCAGGTAAGCCATCATTGTCTCTGTTCGTTTCACATTTATGATGTGCTGAGTCTGTACTTCACCACCCGCAGCTCAGCTCAGAGTCGAGAATTTCAGCTCCTGCTGCCTTTAAGGAGTCTTCTGTAACAGCAGCGAGAGAGGCCATAAATGTGAAGAAAAGACGTACTTGTTTTGCCTTTGCGGGTTTGATTGGGGCAAACAATCAAGCGGAAAAAATTAATGCATGAAGATGTCTAGGATTTTCCCAAAATCCATCCTGTTTACAGGAACTATTGACGGTGTTCCGTGTATCATTCTTGCGCGTCATGGACGCAAACATAATATAATGCCATCAGACGTCAACTTTCGTGCAAATTTATGGGGCATGCACTCATTAGGTATGTTTGCTTTGCTGTTGGAATTCCAATATTAATGATTTTATTAAAAAATATTCTGCGTAGGAGCCTCTGTAATCCTCGCAACCATTGCTGTCGGATCATTGCAAGAACATGTAAAACCAGGCGATTTGATGTTCCCGGATTCAGCGTTTGATAAGTACTGAAGACTTTGTGGTTATTTCATTTTTTATTTATTTGGCTATTTTATTAAGTTTGGCAGTGTATCTCTAACGAATGGGTGAAAACCATCTACAGTTAGGCCGGCCGATGAGCTGGTTCGATCGGAGACATTGGCGAAACCTCAAAATTGAAGGGATCACATCACATACCCATCAAAACTTACAGAAAAGGTGTAAAGTGAGCCGATACCATTGCGGTTGCAAATGCAGACGAAGTCCACCCTGGTGCACTTCCTGAGCTAACAGGCAATACATTGAGCGTCGAGGAGGGTGGCCCTTCCGCGGCTCCGAGAACGGCGCCCCGTAAAGGGGTTTATACAGTTTTCAGCATTGTGCGGTGCGACACGGCGCGAGTAGTGAACCGCTGCGAGCTCACTTCTCGCCTCGAATAAACTTCCAGTTTGCTGCGTTGCCACAGCGGCAAAGAATGCCACGAAGCATTCCTTGCCGCAGCCCACAGAGCAAGCTCGCAAACTGACGCGCCGCGGCAAAAACTGTGGAAGGACCCCCTTGCGTCAGATGACGTTGCGAGCTCGCACTGCGTTGAAGCTGCCTACGCTTGCGGGTGGTCGGCGCGTCAAAACTGTAAAAACCCCTTAACACTGCCTCTATAGTCCTCGAGGACTGTATCACCCTGCGTCACCGTCGCTGGAATGATGGTGGCAGTGGAAAGTATGCGTATTGATCTTCACACCACTTTCCATCGCTTCCAAATGTCCGCTTGTTTCCCGAGGGCTCCAGTATAGTTTTCGTTCAGCTTCGTTTTCCAGCACATAAAAGCGTTCCATAGCTTCCTCTCGCTTCTCAACGTCTGTTAGACTTTTCCAGTGCTGTTTGACTTTTCCCAGTGCTTTTCATCTTATCCATACACTATCGATTACTGCCCATCACTTTTTTTAAACTGCTCCCCAACGCTTCGCAGTGCTTCTCATAGCTTTCAAACAACTTCCAACAGACTTCTTTTTTTCGTGTTTTCAAAAGTTTCCCTACTGCTTTCCCTCTCCTCCCGTTGTTTTCCAAGTGTTTTTAAACGCTTCTCAACTCCTTCTATCCCACCGGTTCACAACGTTCCCTAAGCCCTCATATAGCTTCACAATTTTTTCCGTTTTCTGACATTGTTTCTCATTGTTTTCCAAACGTTTTCAATTACTCCCAACTCTCTATATCCGTCACTTCCCTATGCTTTCCATCTCCTCGGTCAACGTATTCTATAGTCTTCGACTGCTTCCAATCGGTCCGTTATTGCTTTCTAACTCAGACATTCGTGGGGGTCGACTGTAGGTAGAAAAGGGGTCCACCCCCAGTTGTATCTGGGGGTGGACCCCACGTCGCGGGACACCTACCCCTCGCCCCACATCAGACGTCCCCCCACATGCCCTCAGTGCTACCCCCGACGTTCTCACCATATACCATCTGCTCCCGATGACATCTACATCCTTGGTAAGAAGAACGCGAGGCCTTCAACGCAAGGTCCGGGCAAAATTCCATCTCCCAAATTTCCATTGGATTCCATGGCGACGCATTGGACGAAAACTATAGAAAAATCCCTGAAAAATTCCCACAACAAATGCTTTCCATCGACCAATTTCAAAGCGGCGTTTGCGGGTTTGCGGCCTCGTAGGAAAAAAAATCATATTCAGAGGACCGGTGGTCCACCTGATGGGGTGGGGAAGCTTATATCTAGCGATAGAGCTTATGCCGAGGTCTCAAGCTTGAGATACGTGCTACACATATGGTTTGGACTCCAGAGAGCAAAAAACCTGGGTAGGTAGGATTTTTACCGGACCTTGCCTTTAAACGCGTGCGTCTGAGTTGCGTCGGCGATGCGACTAATCTACCACATAGACGAACGCGCGTCAAACGCACACATCTAGTATAAATTGTATCATCGACTGATCGATGACCCTCGTTCTATTCTCATTACTCCTAATACAAGACACACTCTACTCACTATTCTCCTCGGATTGCTCATCCCCTGTACAGTCAGTAATAAATACAATACCGCCCACAGTTTTTGCAAAAAATCGGGTGGCGACGGATTAATCGTTAACAAACCGTCGCAGTACTGCAACTGCTTTGAAAATGAAGCTTTTCTAAAACTGAGCACATTTTCGGATTGCTCATCGAAATTGGAATTGAACAGTATATAAAATTACTTGAACTTTGACTTCAAAACATTTGTTTTTTCAAAAATTTGAAAATTTTTCAAAATTTCAACAAACAGGCCAAAATCTGAAAAAAACGTCAGGAACCGAGAAAATAATTGAGGAATGAGGCTTCTGAACACGATCATTGGATTTCGCCAAATTCTCGGTTTTTAACGTTTTTTCAGATTTTGACCTGATTGCTGAAATGCTGAGAAATTTTCAAATTTTTGAAAAAACAGATGTTTCAAAGTCAAAGTCCAAGCAATTTTATATGCTGCTCAATTCCAATTTCGATGAGGCATCCGAAAATGTGCTCGGATTTTGAAAAGCTTCACTTTGAAAGGAGTTCCAGTACTGCGACGGTTTGTTAACGATTAATCCGTCGCCACCCGATTTTTTCGCAAAAATTATGGGCGGTATTGTATATCATCCACTGAACCACTACATTGTGTATTCGGACAAGATAAGGGTCTAAGGCGCAACCATCCGCCACATAAGTCGCCACAAATTGCCCTTAAAGGCAGTGTGTCACCTCAAGGATCGCGTTCGAGATCCTCACCTCAGCCGAACATATCGAGCCGCTGAGCGCAAAGGTACACTTTAGGTCTTAGAGTAACGTCGAAAACCCCATAAGTTAGGGATTCTTCGGACTTCCGCACCAAAAACGTGCTGAGGTGCGGCAAGGTTTTCCAACACGACAATGCTTATTCATTCGATAATGGCTGCTGCTGAAAAGATCATTCAGATGTGCAATCTCAACTCCTCAGCTCCACTTTTCCAGCTTTCCAGCAAGGAAACTCGCCCGCCCTAGTATCAAACTTGGCCTCCCAAATAATGTTTTTTGACGGTTCTTCCCAATTTCAAGCATATCGCTGAAATCAGCGCATCGAGTAGGACCGGATTCTATTGATATCCCCATTCTATTGATATACTGAACTGACATATTGCTTAGTTGCCCTTCAATGAGAACTCATGAACACTCACTGCCGCTCCAGGGAAGTTAAGATGAAAGTGATGGTGAGGGAAAATGAAGCTATTGATCAACTACATATATATTCTGTCCGAAACGACGAGTCCGCCCACGCACGCGGAGTTCGAGAGGCGGCGCGGCTGGGACGGATGCTGTTGGCTGCCACGTCGTCCACATCACAGCCAAATCATTGGTCAGTACCATGAAGGTAACGGTGAAACGTGATACGCAGATCAGGGATGATGACGTGAAGCGCTGGCAAACGTGGCAGCTTCTCGACCCCCGCGTGCGTGGGCGGACTCGTCGTTTCGGACAGACTATACACGTGTTATCCCGGCTGACAGCAGCACGTCGGGGGGTGTGAGCAGCACGTCGGGAGGGGGGGGGGGGCATGAGCAGCACGTTCTGCTATAGAAGAACGTCGATACACGCTCCCCCAATTCAAAAAGTGGGCGGAGCGACGGGGGTTCGACCTGCTGTTCGACGGCACAATTGTTTAAGAAAGCTTTCCAACGTTATCCACCGCCACGATAATGGAAAAAGGCCTTCGAAAACTCTCAAGCTATAATTCGAAGTGCTAGAACCTTCAGGATCACTCACTTACCCAATGTGCTTTTCTACTAACCCGTTTTCCATTAACTTGTGTCAATGTGCGCCACCTCTGTGCCGAGGTAGCATAAGACAATTCTTTCCAAATCTCGCTTTTTGAAGGACAACTGGACGCAAAGACACATTCTTTGATGGGAGCAATCCGAATGTTCCAGGAGTCTGCCATATTCAGATGCATCCGGCGTATAACGAAAAATTGAGAAAAGTGAGATTTCTTCTGGAACAGCTACATTTAAAGTATGTGGTTGTGAAGGCCTTCTTTAATAGATCCTCATGGCGGCGGCTACTGAGCTCAAGCTGAAATTTCACGATAAAGGATGGGGTGTGTGTGTTAATGGTCCGCGATATTCAAGCAGAGGCGAAAGCCTCATTTTCAAATCCTGGGGCGCCTCGCTGATGAGCATGACCATGTTCCCGGAGGTAATGTTTCATCGCTTTTGAGCAGAACAAAGCAACACATCTGTGGGCTTTAGTATATGCACTTAATTTCCAGTGTTGTCTCGCCAAAGAACTTGGTATTCCATACGCAACCACTGCATTAATCACCGATTACGACTGTTGGAAGGAAGATACACAGGTAAAAGACCTTATTTCGACTCCAAAGATGAGCATTCTGAAAAACTCGGTTTTCTATGAAAGAACATGACACTGAGTCGCAGAAAATTCCCAAAGTTATCATAAATCCTAAGTCGAAAACGAAAGATTGAGCTTATCACGCACGACATCTATCACGGACGCTTAAACACTTCACTCTCGCTACGTTCACTCAAAATTTTTCGATCAATAATAAAAATGAAAATGAGAGTACAAGTTCTTTACGTACATATACATATAGGAAGCTCCAAATGTCTGCAGTCAAGAGGGGTGTGGCCACGACGCGGCTTTAGGCAGAGACACAGGCGCTCTGCGTGCTGCCACTGGTTGCCTGCAGAGTCAGAGAAGCCAGAGGCAGCATAGAGAGCGCCTGTGTCTGGTCAAGGAGCCGCGCCGTGGCCACGCCCCTCTTGACTGCGGACATTTGGAGGTTCCTGTACAATCATGTCAATGTAAACTGGAAAGTATGTTCACCCAAATTTTGTCTTAGAAAAAGTCTGTTACTGTCGCGGTGCTGCTGCTGTTTGATGTCGTACTTCACTTTCTTTACAGGTTTCTATGGAGCTTGTAATGAAAACTTTCAAAGAAAATTGCCACAAAGCCAAAAATTTGTTGGTTGAGGCTGTCAAACGAATTGCAAAGGAGGACTGGAAAGAAGAAATTAGAATTGCAAAAGTAAGTTCTCTGTTTTCACTAAATATGTGCTGCCCTCATCCCTTTTTACACAATTTTCGACTCTTCTACTGGATTTTCTCTCTCAAGATCTAGATGGTCTGCTGCGTCGCGAAGGTGGCGCGGTGCGATAACACTGCCTTGGAATAACTAATGACGCTCCCTGTGTCGTGATCCCCATTCAATAACACAAATTTTCACAAGTTTTCAGAAGGGTGCTCGTGATGCGGTGATGGTTGGACCGGAAGTCGTTATTCCACATCTTGTTGTATAGAGCCAAAGGTGCTATGTGATGTCTTGTTGTTTAATCTTCCATATATCAAAGTATAAATGGTTGAATTTCACATGTTTTGCATGCAATTTTTAGCTCATGAACCGATAAGGACCAAACTCGCGCGCAATCTCTTTTAGTATTTTATTGTAGTGCAATAGGTTTCAAATGCCTAAATTTTTTGAGCGAAAAGAATTAGGAGCAGTCTTGTTAGGACAGAAAAATGCTCTCAAATAAGTACACATATATTCCCCGACTATGCAGCAAATATAAAAGGGAGTGGGAAAGGTTAGACAGCCTCATAAAGTATCTCTTCGCCACGCATTTTTCCGGCAAAGTGTGGGTCACTGCAGAGCCCTGGGCTTGAATGCATAAATGATGAGACTACCCATGGTGAATGTGTGGATGCTATTGATATTGGTGCGTATAATGCTGGGAGTTAACGTATTTACCGTGGGTAATCTCAGCGATGCACACTGCCCTTGAGTTGGACATAGAATTCCCGTGCAAGACTTCACATCTTACCCAGGTACTGATGGCGAATAAGCGATTTGCAGAGAGAAACAGCCTCATCATTTTTGTGTACTGCGTTTGCCCAAGAGGGCAAACAACTCATGAAGCTGGCTATCTTGATAAGGCTGTAACAGGACTGTTGTTTTCGCTTGCTCCACAACTACACAGTAAGAAGGCAGAGTAAAGCCTCGGTTTCCTCTGAGTCATTGCACTAGTGCAAAGCCTTATTTAAGAATTTTTCTGAGTGGAAACATGCTTTAAGGGAAGCATATTACACTCTATGTATGCCATTTTATCTATGGGAAGTTCTACCAGTATAGGCCGTTTACTGGCTTATTACTCTGCACTAGTGTCATACATTCCACTTCGCTATGTATTATTTGATAGTGCAGGAACCACGCTGTTATTTGATCTCATACATGCTTTGGAAGCTTATTTTTTCTATCTTTCCCACCGTCGACAAGTGAGCATTTTTCACGAATTTCCTCATGTGAACTCGAGGAAATAATTCTCTCTATGCATGAATTCTCCCCATTTCTAGGCCTCGTCATAGCGTGGGCAGAACTGTCATTCCCACATAAATAGGATTACAATCGAAATAAATCTCTCCCTTTCTATGGCTTTCCTTTGTTGTGATGATCAACAGACAGAAAGTGAACCAATGTGCTGGGGAACACGTTCTCTGCTACACACACGGCACAGGGTGGATAACAATAGTGGTCGTTCGCTCGCTTTCGCTTGGACAACATCATGTATCTTCTCTTTAAAGGTGATCCTTTTTCTCCGTAGCGCTCAGCTAATCGAGGCGATGACGTAAGCACGTAAGCAATTCGCTTGGAATTGGGGCAGAATATTGGTGCAGGGTCAAGTTAAGTGCTAACTTTGCTTTCGTGCTCATTTACGTTACCCGAGGTTTTTTTTTCTTCCCAGGTTTTACCCCTAGCGCTTGGAAGGTTCATTGATTAGCTATTCACTTGTAAGCGAAGGGCTCGACAACATAGACTAAACCAATATCCTTATAATTATTAAAGTATTAGACTAATTTTTTTGGAGGAATATAACTGCCTACATACTGACTGGAGATGAAAAAAGAGCTTAAAAATCGATGGAACTTCCATCAAGTGCTGTAAACTATGGAAAAGATCCCATTCGTTAATGGAAATGCGTCTGCCATTCCATCAAATGAAAAATGTTTTTTGATATGTTGTTTTTGTACAGGGCAGCTGAAAAACATATGATGGAACACGCTATTTTTCTACTTGCGCATGTTGTTTTCGAGACGTATTACTTCTACAACTAAACACCACTGTAAAAAAAACAAGATTTGCATACGGGAGACTTACAGCACATGGTACAGAATATAAATGTATCGCCTTGAATGTCTGTGCAGCTACATATACTGTCAAAGTCAGCATTCTCATACTCGTCCAAATCCCTTGCTTTCGGTTATAACCTGCCCAAAGAGATATGTCGGCGCCTATGCACGTGTCTCAACCACTGCAATTTCCCTAAGATCTTCCAAAATGCCCTTACATGGTCCTGATGTGCGCAAACTAGCAACGTCTGCTTCGCTAGTTTGTAGGCGAAAACTTTCGATCTTGAGCCATGTATCGCCTAGTTATGCTAAACTGTATGTGCAGCGATGGTGAATCGTCATTGTACCGCAGAAAACGACTCCGCGACGCGGCACCTACGCGGTGCGGCAAACCAACCAGGTGTTTTGGTTTTCAGACGTTGCCGAAACTGCTGCTTTACCAATGTTTTAATCTCTTATGTGCAGTTTTTATCACACTCCCTTATAGTGCTCTGTATAAAGGCGGCAATCGCAATATCGTTCGTGGAAAAGAACCACAGCGTCCAGCTGGTCTGTTGCGACGCGTTGGTGGCGCGGTGCGGCCTCCTTTTCCGCGGTGCACTAATGAGTGACCATCACTTTATATTGTTCGTGAAATTTTGCCCGACGACTTCTTTGTTAACCATTGTTGTGTAATCTGAATTGATGCACTTTTATCCTCCATTCTGCATTGAATTTCATTCTCTTCAATTTTCTTTGAACTTTTCTACACTTAGAGTTCAGTTCACTATTACTAGCTCAGGCTTTCATAGAGTGGAAGGCAAGCCCGTAGTCTTTGGCTAACCTGCACGTTAGCGAAGTTTTCAAATCCGACCAGAAAGAACATGATAGTTGAAGAGATAATACCTTCTAATTTGTTGATTCTCCGCAAAACAGGTGCATTGCAGAAAAACTTCACTTCTCCTTCTTAGCTCCGCCCAACTGCTCCCCAAAATATATTGGTGAAAAATGGGACTTGCAGCACAATTGCAGGAAATCTTGCATACAGTTTTGAGTAACAACTCGTGGCAATTCCAAGCACGTAAAAATCTTCAAAAATTTTTTAGGTGAGACCTTGTCTTTTAAACTGTTTGGGGACGCATTGCTTTCTGGTTGTTGATTGTTTGATTGTTGCTGAAGGTTGAGGCCAAAACACCATTACCCTAGGTGTTTTTTGATGACACTTGTGTTGCTTGAGTTATGGTGACGTTTCCAAAAATAGCCAAGCCGGCCATTTTCTATTGCGCGCAAATATTTATCTGTGGGCAGTCACCAAACACTAATTTAGTATACAGTATGCATGTACATAGTTTTTGCGTGTGTAGTTTTTAGTGAACGAAGGGGGAAGAATGGCTAGAATCCTTGAGTAGCTGTGGACTGTTACTGGGTCGCTGATAGTACCTTTGTATGTGTACTTCAATGGCAGACGCGGAGGGGGGGGGGAGGGGGGAGGGGGGGGAACAATTTGTATTAGCTTGTTTTTACTTGTTTACTTTTATTACTATTTTCTTTCGCTTATATTTTTAGGCATTTGTTTTGAATAAAATTATTATTTTCAGTAAATCTATTTTCGTTCGTGCCCCAAAGTGGTGGAAACCAATTTTTTTCGCGTCTACCCTGGCTGAGCATTTCTACGTACCTCTGCCGCTGATGTATTTGTTGGAGTAAGCCGGAGCCTTTAAGCGAAGCGCAATAAGATGTTTACTGGTTATGCTCCCTTTCCAGACGGATTGACTTCTTTTACCCAGCCTACACCTCTTGTCCAACCCTAGCGCCAGTTTCAGTCTCTGGCTTATTTTTCTTTTTTTAAATCTTGTCATGAACGCACTTTCATAAGATGATGATATACTGGACCATTAGCGAACTTTTTTGCAGCCTTTAGCCTCCTTTCGTCTCCTAAAATGGTGATCCGATGATCCTGATGATGACTCGAGCCGCTTGTGTGAATCAGCTACAGTATCGAAAACATTCAAACGACGACACAATGCTTGTTTTTGTGGCCATTTTCTATTGAGACTGTTTTCGGGCTGTGATCATCACGGATACCTGTTGTGGAATTCTGTCTAGACCTGCTCCGATAAACAAGCAGCGTCAATATTTCGCTTTCTGCACATAACAAGGAAAAATAAGAAAATCTTAAATCATAAGCTGCGGTTTCGCAAATTCGAGCTCCTCATTCATGCAGTCGGAGGCTGCCCCAAATCCACAATTTAAAATATCAATTTTCGACGCAACAACTACTGGGAAAAGAAATCCACTTCTCAATATATGGAACATGTTGAATGCGTCGGAAAATTCCACTGTTGTAGTCTGGAAGAATTTAGAGAGGCCTCCCAACACTTTGAACCCAGCCTTTTCAACTATTGCTATGCATAGCAGTGACGGCGGTAAGTCCGCTCACTACGGAAAAAGCAAAAATTGGCCAAAATCTTACACAATTTGGTAGATGTGAAGAAAAATAGAGTTTTATAACACAAACACCACATGTAGTTCATGATGTCGACCTTGATGCTTATCATTTAAATAATTTAATATGGATCTCTGGGAGCGTAACAGGGTAACTGGAGGCCTGAGGGCTACTGACCCCAGTAGTCAACAGCTCCTCTTCGGAGCCGGTGTGAAGCCCATTCAGTTTTCCTTACAGAATCGTCCCGGCTGCTATCCCTTGAATTTTTGATCGACTGACATTCCCTAGACTGGGGAGCCTCACTGGTACCTTAAACGACTGTCCTTTTTTTAAATTTTCTAGCCCTCAAAAATCAAACACTCATCACGGATCATCAGTGCAAAGGTGCAGACATCTGGGTGCGGAGGAGAACAAGAGAGTGGAACTTGGTATTCCCTTTATACATATTGGTATAGTTTCCCAGATGAATCATTAAACCCTGCAAGCACCCCTCTCTTCCAAGTTCGTCCACAACTGCCCGGTTCTAGCTTCTCCTTCGCAGTAAATTACTTCATGGTTTATGTTCTTGTAGGCGCGCGTAACATGAGTTCTATCACTATTACAAAGTGTTGCTGTTTACTCGTCGTACAAAGTGTTTCCTGGTTTGGTTGCCTGTTCTGTGGTCAAGCAGGAACGGAAGAGACAAGGCGAGAGAGAGGGGAGGGAAAAAGAAAGGAAGAGGAGAGAGACTGATCATTTCACTCCATCTCTGAAATGCCTGCAAATATGCCATTCATTCATTCGTTAGTTCATTCATTCATTCATTCATTCCATTCCATTCCATTCCATTCCATTCTATTCCATTCATTCATTCATTCATTCATTCATTCATTCGTTCATTCATTCATTCATTCATTCATTCATTCGTTCATTCATTCATTCATTCATTCATTCATTCATTCATTCATTCATTCATTCATTCATTCATTCATTCATTTGCTTCATTCATTCATTTGCTTCATCCATTCATTTGCTTCATTCACTCATTCATTCATCCATCCATTCATTCATTCATTCATTCATTCATTCATTCATTCATTCATTCATTCATTCATTCATTCATTCATTTCTACTCAAACATCTCTCCTCCTGGAACAACATTAGATCCACAAATGATTCGGAGTTTTTTATTTGTTCATTTTATTTGTAGCGTCATACCGCTAAATGTTCATTTTTCTACTGCTTCATTTTTTTTTTGTTTTTCCTTCTCTTCGACTCCACTACTTTATTGCAGAAATTTGGTCTATCCTCATATATACATAAAAAATAGCATAAATTGTACTAAAATAAGTGTGCCGTCATTACTCTGTATATATAAGTCTGTTCAAGCGAAGTCTATGACGTCTTGTGCACACCTCAGAACTGTTTGTGATAGTTGTCCAGAATGTGCTAAACCACAAAGCGGTAAATCAGTCCTGCAATTTCTTGTCGTCATCGGGAATGCAGCCGTGGTTTGTTTTCGTTGCTGGACAAGTGTCGAACCAGTAGTGGTAGCGTGTGTAAAGCTAGGAAAACCGGCACGAAACTGAGGTTTTATAAGGGTTGACCAGAGACAATGCTTCTTCGGTCATTCAACGACTAGCTCCTGCCACTATTTTGACAATTCTGCCACATTTTCTCAACGCCACTCTTTAGTGCCAGTTTTTCCCTGCCTAACAAAACAATCTAGCGAAAACCCCTTGATCGCGACGCATTCGCACGTCATCTTAACAACCCAGCGATCACTGCGCGACGAACCTGATCGTCGCGGTTGAGTCAACTGCTCGCCGCGACATCGGCGCAGATTTCCATGAAATCGCTACCGTATCCACGCTGAGGAGATCTTATAATAGGCTGCGCATAAGTGCGTCTCTACATGCGGCTGCTACGATATTTACGCCGACTACGGCTTTAAAAAGACCACTGGCTGCTTTAAAAAGACTACCGATGGCTTGGACTATTCATTTAGAGATAATTTACTTTGAAATTGTTCTGTCTTTGAGCTTCATGACTCAGTTCTTCTTCGGCTAGTGCAATAAGAGCTCTCCATATAAGTTAGTAGGGAAACATGTTCGCTATTAGCTGTCGTCCTTTTTCTTCAGAGGATGTTCTAGATCTGTGACAGTTGCCCACAACATGCTGAACCACAAATTTTATCCAGTTTATCTCAGATTCTTAGAAGCTCTATGGTATTAGACCATTCACGTACATAATGATGGAAAAAATCTTGCATGCTGTTATCCACCTCTTTTTTTCTTACGGACAGCTCTCACTTCCCACAGTGATGGTAAATAAATCAGCTGAGTCTTGTCAACGTTATAAAAGAAAGTTTGGCACTAGTTCAGGAGCAAAATTCGGTTCTGGACAATTCTGTTTGGACTGCATCATGTCCAATATGTTTTGTTGGTTCATCAATGCTACATTCAAGGCATAAGTGCATTAACATTCTCACCCAAAGTGAAATATGACGTTACCAAAATGTGCTTTTTAGCTCACTTCCCTTCGCTTCTCTTTATCTTAACTTCCACTTATTGACATTCCTTATTTACATTTACTTCCCCTCTCTTCATTACCCGTTTTAACAGGGCTTGTACTGAGGGTAAGACGGAACCCGTCTTGCTGTTCCGGCCGTACCTTTAATACTGAGACGAAGTTGCCACCATGTGCATTATCTCGGGACACATAAACATTCCTGCATTCGCATACCCATCATGAGCTCGTGGATCATGATAATTTGAAGGTTAGCACCTAAACAAATACGCACAAGTATTCTGGAACCTTTGTGAATATGGGCATGGAAGTCCTTTTTAGTCAGCCTTAGATGTATTCGCAGCATAGCATGCAATCACATCGTCTAGAAGGTTGAATCAAATAATCGTTCGAATATTCGAATACAAGCAGCGGTGAAAGGATTAATTCCTGGTAGAATTACAGGCGCTTTTTTCGTCTTTTTATTCTCCTACTTCGGCGCAGGGCATACACCTTTGTATTGCTCTGTAGGCTCAAAATTTTATTTCAATTCTTTATTTCACTTGGCAGATCTCTACTTTATAGAATCAGTAGTCCAAATCCAGAATCTTGCTTTTCGAAGATGAAAGGGTGAGCTCTGCTAGACTTTCCCAAGGTGCAAATTTTGACTTCTCCATTGTTTCGTATAAATTCTCCCATATGAAGAACACAACAGATCTAATCCCTATGTGAGTGTATTGAATAGTTCTTTTGATTTACTGAATATCAGTGGTGTTTGGTTGTCAGAAAAATTTCGATGCCATTTTCTTTCCGATCTTGCCAAAATCTTCGAGGTGTCTCTAGAAATTTCTGCCCAATACGTATGTAAAGACGGGCTTATATGTGCTTGTACCAAATTTCTCTTTACATTCCGTCACCACTATGGCTGAAAGAATCGTAGTTGACTCCGAGCATGTTCGGCTGCTCGCGCCTTGCGAATTCAGGAAACACAGCAACGCCAGGGATGTGGGGAAAGACAAGCGGCTGTTCGGGCATAAGTCAGGGTCTGGTCGATCGGATAAAGTTGTTGATGATCGTCCCGTGCAGCTTAATGAAGAGAACTTACGCAGTGATAGCCAATGCGAGAGCTGTTCATCTGCATCGTCTCGAACAGGCACGGAAATACAAGGCATGGATCCACCATGACCTTACTCCCAACCTCCCCCCCCCCACAACCTTTAAAATAGGGCTAGGATTCATGAACGCATAACCAACCAAGCTAGCAAGCCAATTTTTGCATCCTGCGTCTCCTAGCCATTCGTAATCTATACGATAACCAATCACGCTATCCTTCGTAGGTGTGCTTGGTCGTTGTATGAATCCTAGCCCAGAACTACATGCCCAACCTTTTTTGCCTTTTTCGCAGTCACTCGCATGGCTCAACCATTTGGATATCGGCGACGAAGAGCAGGTCCCTCAAGAGAATTACAGGACAAAAAAATGGATGACTCGGTCATTGGTAACCTTGGCTTCCAGTGTCAAGATGAGAACTACCTCCCCAAAATGCAATGCTCAGAGTTTTGTGGAATTGCGGTGGGACCACTCACTCGCAGCTGTTGCCAACCAACCTCTCTGTTACTGCCGGAGTTCCTGCTGTTGGCACACTATGACACTATTGCTAGTTCTGTTGAAAAAGAAAAGTAAATTCGAAAAGGTAGTCCTTAATGGCGGGTGACTCCCCGGATAACCTAATAGTCACAACTCAAAGATGGGAAGTTTGAAAATAGATGGCTAATAATTATATTTCCAAAGTGGAGTGATAATTCCAATAATATTCGGTTCAGTCATACACTAACATTGACCGAAATACTCTGTGCAGATCTCATCTCTCGAATAAAGTGGCAATTGTGTGACCTGAATGACCTATTTTATCTATCCTGCAGTATTGTTTTCAGATCAAATACCAGTTATTCAAGCGGTAGCGGCTTAGCAGTGCTGGCTTTGAAATGTATCAGTGCATAGTTCACAAGAGAGCGCAAAAACCAGCGAGACAACCAGTTCTATCCTTTCACTTTCAGTGAAAATTATAACTGGATGCACTGTATGTTCTTGTACTCTGAACTCTTTCACTGGTAGCTGCATTCAGTGGCATAACTAATTCTTGAGTATTATACACTCACTAGACGGTGCACCCGGCTTCGCCCGGATGATCTATCCCTCCCGGCCAAGCTTCTTGAAGCTGATGCCAACATTTGTTGAACCAAAAAAATCCTTTCGAGATGTTTTTCATTTAGTGATCAACCTACAGGGAACTCCAAACGTACGTAGACAAGAGTCGAGATCGCGGCGCGGCTCTCATGGGCAGAGACGCAGACGCACACTATGCTAGCTCCCGTGACTCCGCCCAAGAGCGCCGCGCCGCGGTCCTGACTCTTGACTGCGTCCGTTTGGAGTTCTCTATAAGTGACCCTTCTTCACCCCTTATCCTCCCCTCAAAAGTTAGATAACGTTGTTTGACCGGTAAATTCTTCTAAAATGCTTGCCACATCCACGTTCAGCGTTTCGGAATGTCCCAGAAGACACGTTCTCACCGACCCGTGGGGAAGAATGCCGAAAAATCAGTAAAGTCGATAAATCGATATCCCGGTAGACATGTCTTCACCGCCCGTGGGCAAGAATAGGAAAAATCAATATAGTCGATAAATCGATTGTTTCGTACAAAACGTTTACCATATTTATGCTCACTGTACTGACATACCTCGGTAGACATGTCTTC
Source organism: Ancylostoma caninum (assembly GCA_037903475.1). Lineage (NCBI taxonomy): Eukaryota > Metazoa > Nematoda > Chromadorea > Rhabditida > Ancylostomatidae > Ancylostoma > Ancylostoma caninum. The sequence continues at coordinate 55,415 of JBAJFG010000217.1, read as the reverse complement.
ACCCCCCCCCCCCCCCGGTGGGCAAGAATGTCGATTGGTTAATGGATATAATCGACAAACCAATCGATAGTTCCAGGCACAAAGTGGCTGGTGGCTGGCCCACGGGGGATATTTGGGCAAAGTTTGGGCCTTATCGGTTAATCCTACGCAATTTCTATGCGGAACATACATACGCACACATACACACATACATACAGACATTCATTTTTATACATACAGATAACAGCCTAACACTTAATTTTTGAGAAGAAGCGCCTCCAAACTCCCTCACACCAAATTTCGAAAGTGTTGGAACTACTGGGATAGGAAGGAAAAGGGTCCAAGTTTTGGGGACTAGTTCTCGCCGTTTTTATGCACACTATGCTGCCTCCCCATGCGCATTTTTTGAAGACTTAGATTTAATGCCTAAAATTCCGCCACTGATTTTTGGATCTGCTTACTTCGAGAAAGGATGGTCCAGCTGTTTTTCTTCCTTTTCATATGCTTCTTTTCGTTTTACACTAGCTTATTATTACATTGCCCATTTCTCTGCTTTCGAAGGTCTCCCCGTTGAAGGCCAACTTACGTACGTCTGCGTACGTAAGCACACCGACCAGACATCACGTGAAGATCATTCGTGAAATATTTCGCACGGACAGCATGATTACAACCAGACAGCGACTGTGTGAATTTCATGCACCCACACTACCCTTGCGCACTCTCAAACGGATGGATGTCGGACGGAAGGATGATTGGACGGAAGCGTGGTAAAGGGTCTTCAAAGGGTGATAAAGGGTCTTTTGTGGACTTCAGTGCGATGCGGTTGATATAATCCTTATAAACATGATAACTTCAACCAGTTTTTTGGGCATTGCGTAATGAGCAAAATCCGCGAACGGTCGACTGCTTTTACTACATAATCACTGATCTCTGCGCTCCCTTATGTATTTAGGTAGGCTGCTTCTAGTTTTTCATCACATCGGCTCTCACTCTTCTCTACTAGAACCAGCTTTATTTTTGTATGATCTTTGATATTAAAGGACTCATAACTTATTTCTGGACTCGCACATATGGTTGACATCTACATCCTACGTATGCTCATGTACATGAAATTATTTCTAAAGTTGGGGAAAATGGAGTTGGGGGGGGGGGGGGGGGGCACTTGGTATAAGTCGAGAAGATGACCTGTCCTGCACGTTCAGACTTGTTTGTTGACATGTCCAGAGCGCTCTGACTTGTTGGCTCTCTTAACATACAGTAGTTACCTGAAATGCAAACAAGTCAGAACGTATAGGACAGGTCGTATTCTCTTATATCTAGTGCCCCCCTCCAAACTCCATTTTACCCCTAACGTTATTCGAAAAAGTTATTCCTGCTAGTAGTCGTATCTGGCTAGAACAGTGATTGTAAGAAGTTTGACGACAATTGCAGATCACTTTGACTCTGTTAGTCGTGGAATCTTGACATAGTTTCATGCGCTGGTGCATCTCGCACTATTCCTCAACAGAGCATTTATAGTCGCAGTCATCCTCCTCAGACATGGTGCCGCGTCGCAGCTGCGAAATAGCACATCCGCAGTTCCGCTACACTTCTAACAAGTTCTTTCATGGGATAAAATGGAGTTGGGTGGAGCCACTTGGTATTAGTCGATAATATGACCTGTCCTACACGTTCTGACTTGTTTGCATTTCAGGTTACTACTGTACATTAACAGAGCTAACAAGTAAGAGCGTTCTGGACCTGTCAGCTAACAAGTCTGAACGTGCAGGACAGGTCATATTATCGACTTATACCAAGTACCCCCCAACCCCCCCCCCAACGATCCCATTTGTGTCCCGGTCATTTGGCGCTCACGTAATGCACATCGGAACGATGTCAGAACCAAAGTATGTAACCTCCCTTTAGGATGGCACTCCTTCCGCTTGTAATACCATGTTTTATTCTCGTCAATCATCAACAAACGATAAATCTATTAAACAAAGCGCCGTAAGGGGGCTAGAGCGGTTAGAGATACGGGGCGGCACTCATAGACACCGCAATCTTGAGGCGCAGACTGTGTGGCGAAATGGCCGATTTCCATGGACGCAGACACATTCGCTTCGGGACCCGAAATTACGTCACTGCTGGCTCTCCCGCATGCACGGGATGGTGATTTCATTACCTTCGCTGGCGGTCTCGCCGCATAGGAGTGAGGGAGTGTTTACGAGCTTTTAGGCTGCACAATGTACGCAGCAGGAAAACCAGCCTTTCACTGTTGCAACGCTGTGTGCACTTGCAGGAAGGAATGGACGGGTGTTAAGAGAGCTGCAGAGTCACGCAAGCTTCGATGAGGCTGGACCTACGCGGTCGCCTCGTCTGGTGGATGCTACTGTCGCATCCCCTGCTGAATTTCTCGCAGCGATTGTGTAGTCACACATCCGTTCGTTTCGAGAAAGCTTCTGCTCTAACGAAGAGTAAAAGCCTCTGAATATGAAGGCATGAGATTGTGTATCCAATCAACTATATACGGATACAGGTCCAGCGATGAGAAAGGGGCCGCCGTGGCCCAATGGTGCGGCGGACGCCGAAATACGGGTCCACCAATGGAGAAAGGGCCCACCGTGGCCCAGTGCTGTGGGGAACGCCAAGATACGGGTCCACCGATGAAGAAAGGGCCCACCATGGCCCAGTGGTGTGGGGGACGCTAGGATACGGGTCCACCGATGAAGAAAGGGCCCCCATGGCCCAGTGCTGTGGGGAACGCCATGAGGTGGGTCCAGCTATGGAGAAAAGGCCCGTTAGGGCCCAATGGAGCGGGGGACGCCAAGATACGGGACCACCAATGGAGAAAAGGCCCGCCTGGCCCAGTGGTGCGAGAAACTCCATGACATGGGTCCACCGATGGAGAAAGGGCTCGCCGTGGCCCAGTGCTGTGGGGAACGCCGAGACACGGGTCCACCGATGGAGAAAGGGCCCGCCGTAGCCCAGTGCTGTGGGGAACGCCATGACACGGGTCCACCGATGAAGAAAGGGCCCACCATGGCCCAGTGCCGTGGGGAACTCAATGACACGGGTCCAGCGATGAGAAAGGGCCCGCCGTGGCCCAGTGCTGTGGAGAACGCCATGACGTAGATCCAGCTATGGAGAGAAGGCCTGCGAGGGCCCGATGGTGCGGGGGACACCAGGATACGGGTCCACCGATGGAGAAAGGGCCGACCGTGGCCCAGTGGTGTGGGGGACGCCAGGATACGGGTTCACTTTAGTGTTGAGAATGACAGGATGCGAACCCGCCCCTGAAGAACGGATCCGGCTTACCCTAACTGCGAGGAAGGCGCCAGAATGCGGGCGCTCTGATGGAGGAAGGGCTCGCCGTGGCCCAGTAGTATGGATAACACCAGGATACGGGTCCGTCAACATAGCATTGGTCCGCTGTGACTCAGTAAAGTGGAGAATACCAGGATACGGTTCAGGCCTAATGTGTGAAGATGGCGCCAGAATACGGGTCCACCGATGGAGGAAAGTCCGCTGCGGCCCAGTAGTGTGGAAAACACTCGGATACAATTTCGCTTTGTCCAATAATGTGGGGTACGGCAGGATACAGTTCCGCCGATGGAGAACGCGTCTGCGTTGGCCCGATAGTGAGGAATACGCACGAATACGCCATACGATGGGGAACGAACTTCTCATTCGCATACTCAACTCATGAGAAGGACTTCATGTTTGGGCCCATTGGAAGATTTGTTCTGCTTCTCTTATACGTAACTTATAAGAAGGTTTTTGAATTTGAGCTCAGTTAATGATTAATTTTGCTTATTTGCTAATTTTCTAAGCATTTTGCACGTGTGGAGCTTTTGCACATGCCTCAAGTGGCTGCCCCACCCCACTTTCTAGCGTCCCGAAGGGGCGCTAGTCCTATATAAAGACTGGTAAGGGTCCAGATTTTTGTGGCGTCAGACCATGAGAGTCTTGTGAAATCTTTTGTGCAGTGCAGTGCATAGACAATGGTGGAGGGAGAGATGCGCAGACGTCATACGAAAAACCGATTCATGGAGCGAGATGAGACTAGTAACAAAAAATATCAATAGATGTCGCGCGATGTCAGCTAGACTGACAATCTGCGTTCGTGAATTGTGAACGTTTTTTATCGGTGATCACGACAATTGCAAGGGTAATTTCGCATATCGCTGAACGTGAGCGGAAGCAAAGGTCGGCCAGCAATCGTAGCACATCAAGGGCCGGGCACCATTATAAACACCACCAGAAGCTCATAACAAGATAGAACCTTAGTTATGCCGTTCGATGGAAGCTCGAAGTTTCCGCATCAAATCTTCGATCTCGTTCAGACCAATGACTCAGATAACTGGATAAGGCGAACACAGCAGAACCTGCCAAGCCACACCCCCAAGAAATGGAAGGCAGACATTGCTGCATGAAGAAGAGCTGCTGCATTCCGACTGCTAAGAGCAGCACAGCTCGTGTTTCGGCTGCGTTGAGGGGGCTAGCTGCTGATTAACTGTGATGTCATTCAACCTGCGTTCTGCCCCTCATGTTCTGCGTTCCACCTGCTCCTTGCCGGGTGGCGACCCATCCCTAGGAGGTGTATATAAGCCGGTGGTTGAGCCTCAGAGCTCAGTCGTGTCTCCGCTTCGGAGGAGTAAAGGCGAGCCCTGCGAGACTTGTCAGGCCGGCTGAGGCCCGGGTAAAACCGTGCCCAGTGGAACAATCGGTTAGACGAGATGCGTTCAGGTGCGGAGCGGATCTGGAAGTCCGCCGCCGGACCGTATCCCCCCCCAGGCCTGCCGCGGAAGGCGCATACGCATTTGGGAGTATTTTTGGATGAGCTTGGGTAAACATCTACCTACCCAAGTTCACAGTAGGAACACAGCCCTGCGCTCAGATTGAGCTGCAATCCTAGATTTGAGACATGCAAATCAGTTCATCGCCCCTCCACCCCCCCCCCTCCCCCCCCCCGAAGCACACCCTTTACGGGGCGAATGCACCTCGTGCGGCGACAAAATAAGCTTCACCTTGCGGTGTAACTGCGTTCAAACGTGTTCGGCTGTGTTCGTCATCCCGAAATCTCTGAGAAGCGGATAGAAATCGCCCTCGAATAACAGACTAGGTTGCTGTTTGCTGCAATCATAAAAGATCATAAGAACGATTATAAGAGCGAGATTCATTATCAAATAATTCATGAATTCAATGAATTCATTATCAAAGTTTTTTTTAAAAATTGTTTTGCTAAATTATTGAGGAAGACTGAGGAATTTGTCCTCTGTTTTGGAAAATCTGTTCCCATTTCTCTACATTTCATCTTCACTTTCCACTGACTGGTCTACCAGCTGTGGTTTCTAAATAAATCATTTCACTTCAAAGATATTAATCCTCCTACTATACTGCAGTCATCAGTTCACGACTTTATAGCCTAGTTTCTTTGGCATTCTTCTGCTCCATGCTTCCCTCCTCTCTAACTTTTTTCATAGTCTAAAAAAGTGGTACTCTAGGGTCTCAATTAACGTATCTAAATGATTAAGCATGAATTTTCACAAAGTATTAGCAGAAGTAAGAGAGCAAAAATATTCAAAACGAGGTTTTTTCTCACTCATTCTGAGGAAAAGCTGTGACCACTCGAACAGCTGCTGCTTGTCCAGGTTTCTTTTTGTAGATTCAAATACTAGAATGACTCTTGATAAACGCGCGACAAGCTCCAAGAAAGCAGGAGCACCTATCCAGGTCCGTACCTATGCCATATTTAGAGCAGGTCTTATGTGCAAACCTCCATGCCACCTGTGCATATCGAAAGTGCTCACTCGTAACAAAAGGATACTCTTTGCCGTTCTTCATTTATTCCACGTACTTCGTTTTTCAGGCCACGATGACATTTGCCGCCGCTAAGAAGAGTCCTGACACCAGAAATATGATCTCGTTTTGGTTAGTCCTGGAATTTCCTTCGATTTTATGTTTCACTGGGCCAATTTAAGTCTTGACTTCCACAGAGAAGTCGCTTGGCGACTCCTAAGTTGGTTTGAAGTTAACTAGAAACTATGATTCGGAAGAAACTGCATAGATTCGTTCTATTGAGGTACCGCTATATTTCTGGATGAGTACAGGGTAGTTTATACTAGATGCGCGTCAGTCGCACGCTTGTGTTCGCGGAGGATTTTCCGTGAAAAACGGTCAACGCGGCATGCAAGCCCCAAAGGAAAATACAGGAGGACCGCTGCGAATACCTGCGCGTGTTTCACTGGCGCCTGAGCAGTTTCAGCTGCGTTAGTGCTGCGCCTGTGTCCTTCCTTCATTCTATAGATGCGCGCGCGTCGGATGCATGCATTTCGGAAAATTGTCGTTTTGGCGCTTTCGGCCGTTGCGCAGTACACGGCGAAAGTGGTTTCGGTACGTATTGATCGTGGGGCAACGGCAGTAGTGACAGCGCAGGTAGGGCAACGCGGCACCCACGTCCTATGCTTATCAAGACCATTGTCAGTGTCAGATAGCGCGAAACTGCTCGAGGAGTATAGCAGCAGCCTTATAAGTATACACCAGTTCCGCTTATATTGGGTTACATACATTCGAAATATGTATGTACCAGAGGCGGACGCAGGGGGGGGGGGCGCCCCCCCCCCCCGAGAATGGGTCGCTAAATTTTCGGAGTTACCTTACAATACAAATAAGAATCTTGTATTGGTTCATTTCTAATTGTTTTTGTTATTATTATTTTTTAACATAATTCTTATTTATCATTTATCATTATAATTAATATTCTTATTAATTTTATTTTCCATCTGGGTCTTCAAAGCGGCGGAGACCCCACTTTTTTTCCCACGCCACTTCCCTCCCACTTTCTGCGTCCGCCACTGGTATGTACTTCGCAAAGGATTTAGATTAATAGAACTATAAGAGAAATATCAATCCAGAGACTTGGTTTTGATTTTTTTTTTATCAATTGATTGAAAATTTTCATTTTTCTACTGGCTGCGCGCGAATTATTGGCGCGTGGTTCTTTGAGCACCAATCAGAAAGAATTAAGCGAATTTACAAGTCATGTTGCAAGTGTCCTTGCTTGAGCCATCTCTACCGTAGACTGGTTTCCCAAACCCTCTTCCTGTGCCCACACAGGCTTCAGGAACTCTTCTGGTTAAACCGCTGCTGACACGGAGTCGGACACAGCTCCCTTCATCTTCTGGAATAGGCTTTAGAAGACTCCGACAATTCATGCATGATATGTCACAACTTAGTCTCAGCTATCACGCGCTCATCGTGGATCGGACGGCCCAATGATTACCATGGTCAAAACAGTCTTTCTATCTAACAGGCCATTTTTGCTATTCTTTGCGAACTCAGGACTGATAATCAGTAATAATAGCAAATATAGTGAATGTTTTGAAACCGTGGAAGACTCCTAATTCTACAGATAAAAACTGGCCCTTGCAAACCCGTTGAGCCCCAGTTCACAATGCAAAATTCATTCAGAAGTGGTTTCGCGGATGTTTTCCTTAAATTTTGGCTCGAAGGGATTGTCTACGTCGCTCACTTCATTTGCATTCCTATGAGCTCCACTTTAGATATGCTAGTGGATAAAGTCCATACTATTGAATAGATAGAAACAGACTGGTTGAAATCCGTTTCTGATTGTGAGGAATCTTTTAAAAAAAATCTTGTGGAATAATACCTGCGTGCCAACGGCGGCCTGAGCTAAAAGCTTCCCAAGTTTTTACAGACCAGAAGCGAGGTCAGTCGGCAATCTTGCTGTCGTTTGCGGTAGCTGTTGCTCCAGCAGACATACCCACACCATGGCCTTTGCATTCGCTCAATCACCGCTGATTGGGGCTTAAAAAACCACGCGCCAATAATTTGTGCGACACTGTATTGTAATATTTATTCACTTATCTATTTTATCGTCAAGCTTGCTCTGCTCTCAGTTTAGGATGAGAGCCACTATCGAAATCAACTTTCAGTGGAGAGACAGAAAACTGCTGGAAAATAATATTCTTAGGAAATCCCTGTTACTCCTCCTTTCCAGGATTTTCGGCCTTTGCAACAATTTCACGTTCAGTATGATGTTGAGCGCTGCTCAGGATATCCTCTCCAAACAACAACGTACATCACAGTTCAATCACAACGTCACAGATGTTTGCATAGTATGTTTACTCCTGCCATTTATTGAAAGATTCAGTTCCTATTGGTGGAAAACATCTAACCAATCACAGCACTACAAGCTCAGTTGCATTTTTTTCGAGAACACCAACCTTATTCTTAGCCAGAGATCACCCATCGAATCTGCTCGCCTACTTCTGCTGGCGTTGTGCTGCTCTGCAACATTGTGCCAGCCTTAATGGTCAAGCTTTTCTGTCCATTCATCATGCATCGGGTACCGTACGGGTACGGTCACCTCCAATTCGGATGTGTCGATTTGATCCAGAACGATCGATTTCATTTAGGATTCGACATTTGGTCATTTGCACACTTCAAGTGACGTCACTGCTCTTGACGGCGTTCTCAAATTCGGTACCAACTGCACTGCTGGGTGTCTGCGTAGCTTCCCTCGCTGGAGGGCTAGGAGAAACCACATTTCTAGGACTGGCTGGACACTACTCTAAGTAATCGATTGGACACCTTTCTCAGATGGTTTTTTGAAACATCCTCAGGTCCTTTTCAGAAACACCATAGCCACTTGGTCGTCTGGAACTGGTATGGCTGGCCTAATAGGAGCTTTTTCCTATGCTGGAATGACTGACGCACGACTGCTTGCACTCAGTCCAACACGTGCGATGCTTGTAATGCTCGTAATGCCAGCCATCTTCGCTTTTACGTGAGTTTTTTTCTTGTTTGTCCTGATCAGCTTACTATTAAGTTCTAGTTTTATAATTGTCATATTCGTGGCCCCATTTGCACCAAGATTGAAGCCAAACTGTAAAAAGTCTATGACATGGATCAACAATTTGCTATGCGGATCATTAATTTTTAGTAATAATTTCAAATGCTCTCTCTCTGGCAGCACCAAACCGAGAAGGCGGTTCATTGCCAAACAGACCTGGTGGTGGTCTAAAGAGGTTCAATTGTCATGGAGGAGAAGAAGGACGCTTATAAGAGGTGGATGAGAATGAGCACTGATGACAAGCTGCAAAGGCGGCACAATATAGAGCCCTGTACAAGGAGTTTCAGATCGAGAGTAAAAGATCTGCTGTGTTGCTAAAGCGAGAAAACGCGCTACTGAAAATTCCAGACATTTGATACAGATCAAGGATAATAACGGGCGTCTTCCTCATCGTGTTCCTGATATACTCAATCGGTGGTGCAAACGCAATCTTTGGTGCAAATGCAAATGCAACATGCGACGTGTAGTGAAGAGTTAACTCACCCGCCAATGCAAACTAGCAATTTGGTGTCAACGTCAGTGGCATCGATCAAACAGGATGAGGTTACAGCTGCATTAGCGAGGATAAAAAACGGAAAGTCACCCAGTCCAGATAACCTACCATATGAAATCTTGAAGTTAGCTGAAGATGCAAGAACTCTTTTTCCTCTTTTTCAACGAAATGATAGCTGAAGGAAGACCACCCAACTCTTGGACGAGCAGCATCACGGTATCTATTTGGAAGGAAAAAGGAGACACCGCAAACTGCACAATGTAACGACCGATTAGTTTGCTGTGTCATACAACGAAGATCTTCGAACACTGAATAGCCGACTTTGCTAAAGTTTCGTTAAAGTTTCACGAAACCAGTGTGTGTTTGTCAAGAACTGCAGTACAACCGACTCGCAGTCCGACTACTGACTGTGAAGCATCGAAAAAGGGAAAGGCTGTGCAACTACTCTTTATTCTTAGTCGTTGTAGAGAAAGCCTACGACAGGATTCGCCCTTGAGCTGATCTGGCTTTCAATACGTACTCACGGAGTCCCGGAACAATACGTCAGGTAGACTCAGCTTTCTCCAGAAACGTTACAAGCCCAGTCAGATGTGCTGCAGGGAATCACCACGGTTTGAAGTTTGTGTGGGAGTTGGGAGTTCATCGAGGTTCTGTGCTCTCACCTCTTCTCTTTATCGCAGTGGGGAGGAACTCCAGCAAGAAGTGCAATTGTGGAAAGAGCGAGGGAAACAATACGGGATGAGGCTCAACATCCGCAACACAGAGTACGTCGAATGCGGAGACCAAAAGCCGGTACAGTCTCTTGATACTACCGAACTTCCGGAGGTCTTTTTTTTTTCAACTACCTTGGTTCCCGTACCTCAGTGATGGTAGCACTCTAATTGGAGCCTAGCGCCGAGCAAAAGCCGTATGGATTAAGTGCAGGCAGGTAACAGGAGCCATATGCGGTAGGAAGACTCCGCGTTGAAGTCACAGATACATCGCACAGTTGCACTGCATGTGACATTGTATGATACAACGCGGGATGCTGGCCAACCACATTGAAACACGAGCGAACCGCCATGCAATAGAAATGAGAATGCTCTGCTCGATGCCTTGCGTCGGCAGAGATCGAAACGATGATGTGTTGTCGAGGTTCGGAGTAATGCCCATTGCGAAAATGCGTGGGGTTCGGCAACGTTGGTACGGTCATGTGCTGAGAAATCACGATAGTTCAGCCTCAAAATCAACCGTGAATACCACCGCAGACGGAAGTAGACCAGGAGGAATACCGTAAACGTCATGGGTTGATAGAATAGAGGACAGCATGCGGTTTCTGAAGCTTATAACCGCAGACGCTTTTCATCAAAAGAAACGCTGACCCTAACCCCTTGGGAAGACGGCTTCTTTAACCGATAAAAGCCAATCATTGTTTTAGCCACGTCTAACGCTGACAGCTTCCCTTGTAAGGAATTGCCCCTCATCCCCCCTTCTCCCTTAAATGAATTAAAGTTCCAAAGTGCTTTTTCCCATCTATTTTATGTACAATATCGCTTCTTTCAACCAGAAACTCGTTGAAGGTCCGTTGTATTCTAATACTCACACATTTCAGGTACTACGTGGTTCTCGTGAAAGCGCCGACTGTGCGAAAAATCAGTGTGAACCGTCCAAGCCAATGGTTTTCGAATGGGTAGGCTACATCATATGATTAAGGCCTCTACAGTTTTTATCTGAACTGAGTGTATTGTCAAAACACTTATATGTACATATTACATTCTCAGAATTTAAAGCTTGAATATTTGAGCTAATCACGCTTCTATTTCGATGGCTTAATCTTCAACGTTTCACAGGCTTCCGGAGAAAAAAGGACCACTTCCAGAAGTTGACAGTTCCAGCGTAGAATTTGCGGCCCAGACTGGTATTGTGGATCAGCTTAGAACCACCAAGGTGCTTACTTCCGCTTCCTTAATCCGGTCCAAGTCCTGCCAATAATCTGCATTTTAAGAACCTGCTCCGATACATGATCCCAATGTTTCTCGTCTATCTGGCTGAATACCTCATCAATCAGGGTTTGGTAAGTGGTTTCAATTTGTGCTCAAATGGGACATGAATATCAGGTTATTTTCAGCTTGAGCTGACTGTATTCGATTGTGTGCATGGATATGGAAATAGTCCTGCAAGTCAGTATCGCTGGTATCAGGTAAGGGAACTGATTATGATTACTCTTGCGGAGGAAAGTCACATTTCTCCATTTTAGGTAATGTACCAAGTGGGCGTGTTCGTTTCGCGTTCATCGTTAAAGTTCATTCAGTTCAATATGACGCTTATAGCACTTATGCCGCTGCTTCAGGTAGTCATTTAGTTTTATTTCCATAATTTTCTGTTTTTTTTTTTTGAGGCCGAGCATGAACTTGTCGTATAAGTGTCATCCACTCACGCTTAGGATGTCTTGCCGCGCCGCATAAGTGGTGCTCTGCGGCAGAGCAGCTGGGCGGTATTTTGTGAGGCAAAAATGATTGATCGGCACTGTACTTCTCTGTTTGCACTTTTTTCTCGGAAAATCTCAAGAAGTATACCCAAAGAAACCAGCAAAACGAAAGGAAAATAAAAATTGTAAAATATGACAGGTGCATGGAAATGCTTACAGCACAAGTTTGATAGGTAAATGTCGTGAAATGCATTTAGTACTGTCTCCTTACAATATTTGAAATTTAGCTCCTGAATCTGGTGTTTCTCACTTTCAACGCAATCTACGCCTTCGTGCCACACTTCGGAATTGTCTGCGCTATAATTCTCTACGAAGGTCTCATCGGTGGTGGTTCCTACGTCAACACTTTCCACCACATTCACAAAAAGGTACGCTCTATGACGAATGTTTTACAGGTCCCAAGTCCGGTCGTCTTTGAACCTCGGCATGGTGTATCAGTATAGAATATAGTTTTGTAGCCGAACACGAGGTTGTTAGTGAACCTTTTATTGGCCAATAAAAGGTTCACTAACAACCTCGTGTTCGGCTACAAAACTATATTCTATACTGTTTTACAGGTGTTCTGTCTATACTCAACCTCTTTTCCAGGTGGAACCATCAATCCGCGAGTTTGCCTTGTCCACCGTCTCCCTGGCAGATACTCTGGGAATCCTTGTCGCCGCCCTCACCGCGATTCCTCTTCATAACGCCATTTGTGGCATGCAGTGGTATTCGTAGCTGAAGTGATATCTTGTTTTGTTTCGTTTACTTCGTTGACTCTAGAAACCGCTAGATTCTGATTTCATGTCGATTTCTGCTTTCATGTTTATATTGAATCGGGTCCATTATTTAACCATAACTTCCATTTAATGTCTCTTGAGGTGATATTAAGAGCTACTGATATGTGATCAATGTGATTTTCCAAACATTTTCGTTAACTGTACGAGTGTGTTGCTCTAGTCATTCGGAAAAGAAGATAATGCTCGTTGTATTAATCATTAATACATAAAGATATTGAATGATCTTTCTGTGGTTGTCTTGTGAGAAAGAAATCTATGTTCGGAGTTGAAAAGATATAATCAAAATTTCTAACACTGTTGCTTGGCATTGTTGATTTATTTATCTACTGGGTAATAGCCAGTCATTCACATTCGGAGTACGAGTAATCAAATGAACTGATTCAATCTTTCCTTAGAAGAAGTTTATTTCTCACGAAATACAGTGCGTTTCATAAATATGTAGGCACCCAAAATTTTTGAGTTTTCGTATATTGCGCTGATTTTGGATGGAATTGACATGTCAGAGAACCTCTTGTCTCCAATTTTCATATCACCACCTCTAAAGATTGGTCAACTGGCGCTAATCTTCGACATCAGTTCGATATCAGACCGTTTCATAAATATGTAGGCACCAAGAACAACCACAAATTTTTCGAGGTTGAGCTCACTCCAAATTACAAAAACGAAGGTATGTGTAGAAAAATAACATCAGTATTATAGTACGAGCCCCAATTTTCTTGTCTGAGGGGATGGGCTCAAGCCAAGTCCCTCCACTCATCTGATTTGTTGTCTGTCTGAAATCACGCTGTTGCCAGCGGCTTTATTGCTGCCGTCCCTCGCCGTAATATAAACCTCGTAAACAGTGTATTCCGGCTTCAGTGGCATTTTAGGCGGTGTTTCGATGCTGGGACCATGGATGCAGCTGTACAAGAAAGAAATTCGACGGAAGTGATGTAGTAGATTCACAAGCATCGCTATCAATGAAGTGAACCACGAAAATGTGGGAAAAAAACGAACTCTCATGCTCTAAAAATCAAACTGTTCCTGCCTTAGCGGCACTTTTAAACGGTGTTTCGATGCGAAAAACGTGATTGCACAGAGCGCGCGAACAGCACGCGCAAGGGATGCATCCCCTCCCCTCGAAAACTTCCATGCATAGCAGAGAACCCCACTGTGCAGGGGAGGCAAATCATCTGGCTATGATTTTGCAGTGTTTGCTTTTGAAACATAGACAATTACGAGACAACAAGAACATAATTTATTCGGAAAATTGAACCGCGGACATGTACAAAGTTAAAATAATCTCTGCTAGTGATCCTCTATGTAACGTGTGTACCATAGTGTACCATACTATACAATCTTATTGAATACTAGGCCTTTAAAAAATAAAGCATTGCAAAACACATAAATATCCGCTTGAGAACAAATACATAGCATATCTTTTCAGGAACAGCTATGAAAGTTAAAAAATAACCTGTATTAGAAGCAAATTGCAGGATCTTCCTTAATAGGATTTGGGATCGGCGTATCGTCTCCAATTTCTTTACGTGACCCTCCATCTCGAGCTGTGTAGCCGGGTTTTTTTCCACACTATTTGATATCTACGTAGTTTTAGGAGCTATCATGACAACATCGAAGAGAATAGAATACGAAAGAGAAAATAAATCACCATCTATGAAATCTCAGGGATGCTATCGAGCCGAGATCTATAAAATCTAGGGGTTTCCGAACGTACACCACCGGCTGTTCATTTTTGCACCTCAGAATACCGTCCAGCTGGGTTGCCGTGCCACATCACCTACACAGCGCGCCAATTGAGCGCCATATCTGTCAGGCGCCGCCGATATTGATGTGTAGTTCATGGCAAAACATCAGTACCGGTAGCGCTCAACAACCACAGGTAGTTTGCCGCGCTGCGTAGGTGGTGCAGAGCGGCAGATTGAATGGGCAATATCCTGTGGTGTAAAAATAATTGATCGGCACTGTATATGAAGCTACTAGTGCATGTAGTTGATATGCAGTATAGTCAGCATACATAAGCTGGCGCAAATAAAGTATGTGGCCCAGCTGCGTCACAGAGACGAGCGCGCAGGTGGCAAATTGTGGGCGTGGTCATTCTCACCGTCTGCTGCTAGCGCTGCTCTGATTGGTCGTGCGCACTAATACATAAACATTTCAAATCATCCTAGTCGTAACCCGCTTTCAAAATTCGACTCCACAGTTGACTGATCTACCGGTACCACTGCATCTCGCAAATGGCGTTGTGAATGGGAATGGACACAAACGCAGCCAACATAATTCCAATAGAATCAGCGAGTGAAACTGTGGACAAAGCGAATTCGCGTATGGAAGGATCAACCTGAAAAAGGGTTTTCAAAGGAATAATCCAATGAAAGATAGAATAAAGCCCACCTTCTTGTGAATATGGTGGAAGGTATTGACGTAAGAGCCACCTCCAATTAGTCCCTCATACAGCACTATTGCGCAAACAATGCCAAAGTTGGGTAGAAAAGCGTAAATGGCGTTGAGCAGGAAGAACGCAGTGTTGATGAGCTTAACAGTCAGTTGTTTAGGTCTTGAGGACATTGGATCAATATAGAGTGGCTTGATTGTGTCTAATTTACGAACTTGGAAGACAGGCATCAAAGCTATGAATAACATATTCAGCTGGATGCAGTTGATGGATGATCGGGAGACGAACACGCCCACTTGGTAGAGTACCTGAAAAGGGATGAGTTCCTCGAAAATAATTCTATTATAAATCCGAACTTTGTGCATAAGAAGAAAGGCTGCGAATGGGACGAAGGAGGGCTGGCTCATATTCTCATATTGACTATTCAAGAAAGCCCTACATATGGCGTTACTGCCCATCACGAATTCCACCTCTGCCGTGAAGCAATCGCCGCGGCGCACAGGTTGGTCGAGCACTATGTCTTCGTGGCACTGTTCATTCATCTCATCTTACGATCGCCAGATCGCCGCGCGCAATGGTCCTACGGTCATTGCATGCGAACGTTAGGCTCCGCCCTCTGCGCCGAAACTGCATAAATAGCCTCATTCTGCCTTGTTGCTCTCGGGAAACTGTTGCTATGAAGTCATGGATGTTAGTAGATGTTGGTTCACATGTGCCACGTCCCATCAAACACATGGCAAGGATCGAAGAGGAGCAACGCCAAGGTTAGGTAACCCGGCGTGTCTGAGCGGAGGCGTTGAGCGCTTGTCCGCGCCACCCGCATGGTCCATACGTTGAAGGAGTTTGTGCTTGCTGTGAACCCAAGTAACTGGGCTGGTTGGATTCTTCCCCTTGGTTCCCTTGTATATGTGTGTTCATGCTTATGGGGGCTATGAATATGGACAGTTTATGTATGTATGTGTTCGTGTTCTGTAGTAAGAAGTACAGACGGGTGCCGCGAAGATAGCGAGTGTTACTGTGAGTATAACTTCCATCATACATGTGTGTTTTTATAGTTAGGATCCTACTGGCAGATGATGGTGGCAGCTCACTTGTAATTTCACATGTGTCGTTTGCTGTCCGATTGTGGTCAAATGAGTCAATGTTAGTACATCCAAGGATGTACTGGGACCTAGTTGTGTAGCAGCCATGTACCGATGTGGTTGATAGCTTAGCGGCCTCCGATGCAGTTGTGCTGTGAGGTACGTGGCAGATGAATTCATGCTGCCATATGCCATGAACGACGCTTCATATTTTGCCACATTCACACATATCCATATGCACTCATAACTCAGTCGTCGAGACAGAATAGGCAGGTACGCATAGTTTAACGCCGTAACTTGCTCACATTCCCCCTATAGTCCACATTACCACTGATTTCATCACATTGCTATGGAACATTCGGTTCGCTCATACCAGGACTGATCAAATAACTGGACTGCAGAGTGGGAAACACCTGTGTTTACGTAGCTGAAGTGAGATAATGGTGTGGAACACTTTTTTATGCAGACGTTCACAATCCCGTAATCAGCGAAAAGGGAAGTTCCTTCCAGTGCAAATCCAAGAAAGTGAGTGATGCCACGGTCATGAGCTGGGTGTTTTGAACAGAACATTGGGTAAATACTCACAACAATATTACTAACTGGTTGACTTCTGTTCTATACCTCAATATAACACATGTATCAAAAAGATGAGTATTACATTTAAAAAATGGAGAGAATGCTCGAAATTTGTTCTCTAATTCACCTCTTGAAAGAAAAACAAATTTGGCGCATAAAAAATCATGTAGACTTAATCACTCGTCTAAAGCTGCAGAACACTGCACTAAAAAAAGCGAATGTGTTACGCCGGGAGAGTGCGGAGTTGCAAAACTGCGATTGGTCAGTTTACCTGACTCACTCATCGCAAAATCAGAACGGATGCGCTCAGTACAACAGTCCACATCTAAAAAACTGCTATAAATATGAACGTGGCTCACCTGGTACCATCTGTATTGGGACGCTGGGCTGGTGCCGTATCCATGAGAGCAGTCGAACACTGTGAGTTCTAGCTGAACACTTGCAAACTATATCACGATGCAAAACAGAGCAAGAACTGCTTAGAAGTAAAAGCAATTCATAATTTTTTGGAAAAAAACCATAAACGGTTTTTATAAGAAAAAAGAAAGAAAACCCACCAAACCCTGATTTATGAGATATTCGGCGAAATAGGTAAGGAACAATGGAATCATGTATCGCAAGAGGCTCTAAAGAAAGAATAAAAAAAGAATAAATGCAGAAATGAAGCAAACATAGGTGATTGATATGGATGGTGAAACTTAAGTGTTTCCAATGCTTAGAGTAACTTCCTACCTTCACTATCGTTAGTCGCTGAGCTATTGTTTTTTCCATCTCTACGGAATCTACCGATGCTATTGAAAGTGACTTTGGCAGTTTTTCTCCGTACTCCCTTAATTTTGCTTTTTTTGTGGAAAATGAGTTGTAAAGTAGACAAGGATAATCAGCTCACGAGGTGGATTTTTCAGAATCAGAAGACTTTTTTGAGAAACTTATCCGCTTCATCGTGTCTGTATGTTCGAGTAAGAAGTGAAAGCTGAAAAATTCAAAACCTTATATACATAGAAGGATAACGTACCCAAGCAAATAAAATACAGGGTGACACAAAATTATGGAACGGATTTTTCCTGTACGGTTTCTACGCGCCAATCAAACATCAACAACTTTATTTGTGCATATTAGGAGACTATACATCGTAGCAATTATTCTTGCTCGAAATGACCACCACCCGCTTTGATGCACTTCTTTAATCGCTTTGGGAAGTCGTCCACTGCTTTGGCGATGATGTCCATGGGAAGTTGATTCCAGGCTTTCGTCAAATCTTTCTTCAGCTCCTCCACTGTCGAGTGGGGCTTCGCACAGGCCATTGACTCCAGTATTCTCCAGATGGAGTAGTCTAACGGGTTCAAATCAGTTGAAATTCCTGGCCAGTGGATAGGTCGTTGAGGACTTATGTCCACCGAGATGAAGTCCGGAAAGTTTCTCGCGATCCATTCCTGCGTTTCTTCAGACTTATGAGATGGGGCGCCATCCTGTTGGAAAGTCCACACCTCCTCTCCAAAGTGCCGTCGAGCTCAAGGCAAAACCTTGTCTTCTAGGATCGCGCGATACTGGGATCCTTGGACCTTGACTCCTTCGGGTATGAAGATGAGTGGAGTCTTGCCGGTGTGTGTTATCCCTGCCCAGACCATCACTTGCTTCGGTTTTTGTCTCCTACTTATCATCCTCTCCTCTAGTGGTAGCTTTCCCTCTGACCACACCCGGTCATTCTGACGATTGTGAGCTTGTTCGACATCGAACCATTTTTCGTCCGAAAACAGGATCATTCGATGCCGTCCAGCTGCAAAACGTTTCCTCAACCTCTTACACCGCTCCAACCGCTTAGCCTTCGCTTGCTCAGTAATCAGGTGAGCCTTCACTTCCTTACAAGCCTTCAGTCCAGCCCCTCTGAGAATCCTCCGTACAGATTCCCTCGAAATCCCAATCGCCTTTGCAATTTTCCGCGTGGAATTCTTTTTAGTTCGAGGGTTTCTTTCGATCCGATTGAGAACTTTTTTCTGGTTACCTGTGTTGTTGGCGGTTCTCGGTCGACCTCTTCCCGGGCGATCTTCGTTAGCTCCTGTCTCTTGAAGCGCTTCAGAGCTTTCGAAACGGTCGAATGTGGGATATTCAACAGCCGCGAAATCTCCACTACTCCATTCCCGCTTTCTGCCATGCGGGCGATTGCCGATCTCAGGTCTTTTCTAGATCGCATCTATAAAGTAGACCAAAGACTGTAGGAATGTGTAGTCAAAGTCATTCCAACCGGCTCACCTCACGAGAGAAAACCAAATGAACCTCCGTTCCATAATTTTGTGTCACCCCGTAGTAAGCGCTCTAAGGATTGAAAAAGAACCCACGTGAACATGAATAGCGCTGGCACGACCAGCATGACCATCATCGCTTCTGTGGGTGAGAGAGCTAGCAAGTGGCGATCAGTTAGACCGGCGTAAGAAAAGGCGCCAACCACACCGGCCATGCCTGTTCCGGAGGACCATGTGGCTATTGTGTGTCTAAAGAATTTTATTCGTCACTATAAGAAGTCTACAGCTTCACAGTAGTTTCCCCTATTGGTTGAAGCGATCTGACCAATCACAGAGTAGCACTTCTGTTGCGGAAAAACTCATGGAAGGATAACCGGCGCAAGCATTACATACAATGCTGGCCAACCACTTTTACATCACAGAATACCACCCGTATGGTCTGCCGCGCCGCACAACCCATGCGGCGCGGCGACCAGCTCGATGCTGTGGTTGTCAGGCGCTGCTGTTATCAATGTTTTGCTTTTATCTTCACCCAAGCATTTCGGAATCAAGACAAAGACACAAAGAGAACTGCAGAAAACACTGCCCAACAACAGCGTCCGGAGGGTGTGCCGCGGCACTCAAGTGGTGCAACGCGGCAGACCAGACGGGGGTATTCTGTAATGCAAAAGTGATTGAAGGGTACTGTTTATTAAAGAAAAGTTTTGGCTAAGATTTTTCAAGAAGAAAAGACATGGAAATTTTATCATCCGCTCATCTGAGTACCACATTATCCATGAATGTGCATTATAATGAGTTATATTTTATTTCTTTCCTCCCAAAAAAACCTGAACACATGCACTTAAAGATTTTTCAGAAATATACGGTTAAATACGGGTAAATAAAAGTAAACTTGGTTTTTAAAGTGATCGAAGCATTTTGCATCTGTGCGCACGGTTATCGTACATTCCATCATTTCACACATTCCAAGCGCATTAAAAGCCCCGATGAGCGAGCGCAAGAGCGAGACTCTTCCAGGCTCGCCTTCACAACAACGTTCTGCTTAATCACTTTCGAAGATATTCTTGATAACTTTCGTGTTTTTCACCATTACAAATGTATCCAAGAAATGAAATGTAGTACAATATTGTGGGCTTGTGCATATTTTATGCTACTTTGTTATTGTGTCAGATTGAATTGCATTATGGTAGATTCATGCCTGTTTATTGTTTCTATACAGAAATATGGTTAGTATAAATTTTTTTCAGCTTATTATGTCAGATCTGAGCAGAAATAGGATAGTAAAATGATAATAGGCGTAGTATGTAAGAAATGCGCAGTGCAGTGAACGTACATATGTTATGTGTGCAGTTAATTACCTTGCATTCTTCTTCGTGTACTGTTCCATTCTTTACTAGCCAATAAAACTTGGGATGTAAATTGACACTGCGTTTAAACAATTGGGTTCATTTTAATTTCATTTATTTATCCATTTTGCTCGAAAGTAAGGTTTAATTACCCAAGTGCAAAGACAAAGAACATGCCGAACCAGACCTACAGAATTTCCTAAAATTAATGCTATTATTAGAAATTTCTTGCTGCTCTGACCTTCGCCGCTCGTAGCCGATATCGAAATCAGATAAAAAGCAGTTATGTCGTCACTGTGATCGAAACACTCTCTATTATGTGATAGCAACCAAAATGCACATGCTCGATAGCAGGCGCCATTAGACTATGGAGAAAAATGAGCTAACTTTGCCTCTCCAAGTCAAAGAGCTGTCCGATTTCGTTGCTAAAGCCGTTCGGATCATCAGGAGGATCATCACCCTTGGTAATATTCTTTGGAGCACTTGGATTGCTGACACTTTCAACCACAGCTGTTTTACTCGAAATGGTATTCAGTTGTTGTTACTAATGTTGTTACTGCAGTAGAAGCTCCCTTCGGCAGCATGTTCGTGGATTTCATTGAGAAACTCGCCAATTCAGAGACCAAAACAAGACATCGACACAAATCTGCCTTGTATGGAGCAAGAAGTTAGAACGAGGAGGAGCAAGTGCATGAAGGCAGAATTAGGCGTGCTCAATTTCCAAAAAAAAAAAGAAGGAAATGCAAAAATGATTGACTGACGCTGTCAATTCTAATGCAATTATGACTATTCATAAGATAATGTCCACTAAGTCTCCACGCTGCATCTTCTCAAGGTGCATCGGACGAGCGCGAACTTATGGAATAAATTGCTTTTTTTCTTCGGTAAAACG
The DNA here is from genome assembly GCA_037903475.1 of Ancylostoma caninum. Taxonomy (NCBI): domain Eukaryota; kingdom Metazoa; phylum Nematoda; class Chromadorea; order Rhabditida; family Ancylostomatidae; genus Ancylostoma; species Ancylostoma caninum. The sequence goes on along the minus strand of JBAJFG010000217.1, from coordinate 34,315 downwards.
GTTCTTCGGTAGCAATGAAACCATTTGAGCTATCATTTTCCTTCGGTAATCGCTTCTACAGGTGAGCTGTCTATCATGCTGGATGCATATTTTTTCGTTCTCCTTTCTACTTTTTCGTTCAACCATCGTTTTAGCTCTTTCACCTCAGTTCTACGTCTTATGATGTTCGAAACCTGCTTTTGCATATCCCTGTCGCATTGACTTTAAATTCACCCACTTTGAGTAGTGGCCAGCCAATCCAAGGTACGTAGTTTCTCCGAGTCCGCTAGAAAACGACGCCAAACACACTCCTCCTAGAGCAACAGGTACTGAATCTGCGAAAGCAGTAATAATCAGTGAAGAAGCCTGAGCTACGCACACAGTAGTGTGTCGAACCCTAAAGGAGGAGAAGTTTGGTAGGGTTACTCATTGCAGAGCTCATGATGGGTTCTCCTACCAGTATGGAATACGATGCATCACAAATGGGCAAAGCATTTTGACGCAGAGGCCTGGGATGATGTTACACAGCAGCACAACGCCTGTGGAAGTTGGCGAACATATCCTGGTGGTGATCTCGACCTAGGAGAAAGAATTGAGGCAGAGGTTATGGAATTTAAAACGAAAATCGGATTTTTAATAAAAATTGGAAGTTTTCGCACTTCTGCTATCATTACATTATTCATGAATACTAGTAGTAACCAGGCACTCTCTTTTTAGCTCCAAGAAAATTCCACAACTGGGATCATTAAAGAAATAAATACTGTATTCTGATTTTTGTGACCGTAACCTGTGAAAAGTTTCGCTACCACTCACAACACAGGTAGCATCGGTCACATTGTCCTCGATCGGATCCTCGCCTTTGTGCTTGTTCAGGATATCTTGCGCTGCACTTAGCATCACACTATACGCGAAGTTATTGCATAGACCGAAGATCCTGAATGAAACCACTGGAAAAAGCCTCTTTGAAGGGAAGAAAACCTTTAAAAGTGTGAAGAGAAACAAAGCGGGAAACATTTGGAAAATAAATTTTTTTCTTGAACTCGAAATTTTGAACCAGCTTCTATTTAGATCTTTATCTCGTACTAATAAACTCGAAAAAATCATTTTTAGTTAAAAAAACAACATAAAAAAGAAAGAAATATAAAGTCGATGAGATCACTTATACTAGTAAATATTCAATGGGTTATTATGTAGAAATCACGAGAAACAGTTACTCCAGTTTTGCTCCTGAAAATTAGAGATTGTGAAAATTACATTTCAAAAAAACTGACCAAAACGAAAACAGGTTCCGATACGGTATATTCTTCGATTTGGTGACAGCAGTCATCGCGGTCGACGGAGGTTCTTACCTAAATTTTTTCTATGGTAAGCAAGTAAAAATCGAGGGCAGCGAAGGGGATGCCCGATGAAAAGGAAACCCAAAGGGAGGAAAACAATACGGAGAAGGAAAACAAAGCGCTTTAAAATTAAAAAAGAGTGATTGGAAGAGAATAAATGGAGGAGAAAATAGTTCCAAGTTGGTTGTTCTGAAAAACGTATAATGTGGAAGAAAAATGCGGCGTATTCATACTTAATATCGAACATCCTATTAGAATTTTAGATCTAATGAACATTCGACTGGGTAAAAATTCGACTCGCATGAAATTCAGAAACTCGAATAAAGGGGAGTTGATAGAGTCCTGTTGTCTTTCTAGCCTTTCTTGATAGGCTTTCTCTCTCTCTCTCTCTCTATCGAAAGTTCGAAGATTTGACTCATACGAGATCGAGTAACCTATCAAATTCCTCTCACAGCACTGCTACTGACCAATTCTAATAAAATCGAATAAAAATGGAATAAAATTCAAAAAATTAACTAATTCTGATACATATACATACGCTATTTCAATCCATTCTTTGGTCCTATATACAACAGTCCATAATTAAACCTGTACAACCACACGAGAAAAGGAATGAAGTGATATCAAGACGTTTTAAAACCACGGGTGGCCACCTGTAAAGGAAGGCAATTTTCTTCAATAATATTTTCGCCGCTCTTGTTCCAGTTGCCCTGAACACCTACTCTTAAATAACATTTACTTCACGAGTTAAGAACAGTAAGACGGAAGTTCAGCGCATTCACGCCCAGATCACGTGAACCTGCTCACGAAAAACCTAGACGTCCTTGAAAAACGGAGACCATCGTAAACTACCATTGTAATAAGGTGTTCTTCCCACCCAACTCCCATGTAGCCAGTGGAACTCAGGAAAAAGCCAGTATCGAGTATGAACGCCAAAATAAATGCGAAAGAGCCAGAAATCTCAACTAAGACGGGAAAACCTGAAGTTTTCATGGCATGGACTTCTGGATTTCATCAGTGGCGGGATTCATGCGCATTCCCGGGAAGGTGCTCACATACACAGGTGTCGGCGACTTTCTGAGGCAAACATCGCAACATTTTGTCCTAGAAATTCGTTACATCAAGAGATTTTCGAACAACAACCGTGGGTGTTGTACTGTTGACGCCCAGTCCCCTAAAGTTCACTTGTTCTGATGGATGTACTAACTCACAAGGGTCTTCGAGAGTGACGGTAAACGTTTTGTTATATCACATGGTAGACTGAGCTGAATGTTGTGACGCAACTAATTCAAGATTTTCGAACAACAACCTTTCGAACAACTAACAGGTAACGCAGTTTCTTTGAACAAGGAAACAACTACTAGACGAAAAGTGCTGCTGCACTTCACTTTTTCAACGAGTTAACGGCTTGGTCTCGAGTCACCTAGGCTCAACGGAATGACACATTAATGTGTGACGGCCATTTTCCAGCAACGGATGAACGGATTAAAGAATTTTGCGGTTTTTGTATCACATTAGAGAGCCATGGTTTAAGAAAGCCTAAGAAGTGTTGACCAGGAAGGAGTAACGACATAGAAGGACTCCAGGTATCGAGAAGAATCTCGTTCATATGATTCTTGTTGGAAAAGACACAGAAAATATTGCAAAAAAAAAGAGATATTCGAGGAAGACTGCTGAAAGCTGCTTAATAAAGGTTCGTTTGAAAAGGTTTCAAATAGACGATGTTACTCTTGACGATTGACCTCTTAAAGAGTTTTTGAAGTTTTCAAAATGTGTGATAAAACGTCTTCTCACTTTGGTAATTCCACAGGATTAACCCCAAGGTAGACTCTGGAAAGCGCTTGGGTAAGGCGCGTATTCCGCAAAAACCTGCTGACTTTCCAGGCACCTAGATCCTAACAAAACCTCGCGCAGATCCTGAATGTCGCATGACTTGCATTTTGGAAACGACGGAGTTGGCGGAAACGGCAGCAATTAATATTCTGGTAAGTTCCAGGTAAATTCTGTAGTTCACGAGTGTATTCCAGGTAAATTGCTCGCTATTTGTCCTCCCCGCACAGATTGAAGCTGGAGACATTGAAATAGGAAAATGGAAATAAAGAAGTGGAAATAAAACAAAAAGAGCGAAAATATAGTCAGTGATTTGAGGGCACAAAGTTTCAATTCAACTCAAAGCTCTACATGATTTGGCCGAATCGAGCTGAATCGATAACGCAGACGAAATGAATAGATTTGTTTAATCTTCTCTGCTCCCGAAAAATGCTTTTATCAAAAGAAATTCGAAAGCTAGTGTGGAAAAATCGATAATCTGCCACTAATTAGTGAACTCCAATTTAACGAGCAAACGGATGTTACGTAAATATCACAGGATACGAATCTTCTACCGAGGAACGACCACAGGAACAAAGATCGCTCTGGTCTGTCATCTACCCTGTGGTGAAGCGGGCCAACAAACTCCGATAGAGCTAATTTAAGGGGAATTTCACACGATCAGATTTGGCCAATTATTGAAATGGTTCCAATAAAACCAAGAGCCAATCATGGGGAACACATGGCTCGCTATCAGCATCGCTATCGAGTAGCTCCATAGTACTCTTAGCAATTCGGATTGAACTAATAACAAATTCAAAAGCCTTCACGTGGGAACTAGAGAAAACGCTGGGCTGAGTCCGTGTCCGGTACAATTTATCCACGTAGATAAACGAGCACCTATGAATATGATGGTGTGGTTTGAGTACTCTGCTATCCAGTAAGAACTTATCTAAGGAGCTGTGGATTCACTTGCTGTGTTGCGGGATATTTTTATTCAGCTAGTTTCCAGATGGCAATCAACCATAACCTACATATTTCTTTATCAATTCGTATTATCTCTCACCAATGTGCTGCAATTGAGCTAAGAGACGAACAGGTGGATGGACGAATTATGTGTAATGAATAGTAGATTGGTTAAAGACCACTGGGAACGGATATATACCCGCGGGTTAGACTCTGGATAAATCGCATATTCCTCAAGTTTCTGGCAAATGCCACACTTCTCCATCCAGAATTTCTTAAATTTTGGATAGATTGCGAATAACATCAATTAGTCGAGCTTGAATTTCTCGTTTCTAGCACAGAAACACTAGAAGAACTGGGCTTTCAAACGTTGTACTATTTCCTCAAGCCAATAGAATTAGGAATAGGAATAGTGGAGGCAGTTGCGAATCTCGTTCACCTACCACCTAGAGAAACAAAACCAGAAAAAAAACACAAAAAAATAGAAAAGGAACAGCTGCTCCTATAAAAAGACCGTGAGAAACAAGGAAACACAGTTCCGAAAAAGACCGGCTGAAAAAAACACAGGAAGGGCGTGTGAAAACATCTTTATAGTGGACGATAGCGAAGGCACGGTAGTCCGCGTGATTTATGAGCCCGTGAATGGAAAGTGCACGTCTGCGTCACCGACACCGCTCTTTCAAAGTGAAAAATGGACATGGTGAGGTCATAGAACGAATTATCATCATGGAGGAGTGTAAATGTAGCAGATTTCATGACGAATTTCGTCTGAGCCTTAATTTTCGTCCAGGATTAAGTCTGCAAGACAAGGATGAACAGATGTCGAAACAATTGCGATTTGTCAGAACATGTGCGCTGGCTGAGTATAACAGCACTGAATTATTTCGATTGAGTTTTCTGAAGATGTTCATGTTGTAGATAGTTCCAATAAATTTAGAGCAGGGAAACACATCCTTAGAATGTCGGTCAGTCAATCATGCATCACGGAATACCCCCCACGTGGTCTTCCGCGCAGCACTACCTGCGCAGTGCGACAGACCAGCCGGACCAGCTATTGTTGTTTCACCTATTTATCTGTGCCTTTACTCCAAAATGCTCGGATGAAAACATAGACAAAACATCCGTACTGGCAATTGCTGGCTGACAAGTACAGCACCCAGCTGGTCTACCGCATCGCGAAGGTGGTGCGGCGCGACAGATCGAGGCGGACAGTATCCCATGGTGCTAGAATGATGTAATTGATCGGTACCGTGGCTGACAATTGTATGAGGAGAGGAATTTCCATTAGTTCATCCGAAAAGTCCACAATGGAAATGTTGCGTAATGGAAACGTGGTCTCGTCGGTACAGGTTTCTTTAAATAATTTGAAAAACAAATTACTTGAGCTCAGACTTTATGAAAACCTGTTAAATGCACTCTGGAGGTAGAGATAAACTCTCGACAGCACAAGGTACCGCACTGCCGCAGATGAGATTCTTCAAAAGATATGTACATCTATCGCCCACCCAGGAGAATGATGGCAGGCAGGGGAGAGTTTTGTCACAAAAAGGTCACAGAATGTCAACGACAACCTGGTTAGGAAGGCCAAGAGTAACATACGCAGCGCTATGGTGTTAGCACCAAGCAGGGTCAACTCATACTAGCGTTATTGCGTACAGCTGCACTATTCGATAAGGGATGCCCAAAAATGTCGGGAATTACTTTTCTTAAGGACTTGACTATATTATTTGGAATGCTCTATACTGCATCCATTTCTGAGCCCAATCTCTACTTTTATAGGGAAGCAGTAGGATTGGCCAGAAACAACGGATGATTTCACGCGAAATAGTTTTGATAATTGTGGTCAATTCATCAAATGAATCTCTTTGCCAAGTTCCAGAAAATCCTGAAAAACAGCGATCCGCCGAAACCCTTCGAAAATGCTGAGATACAAAATGAGAGCAATTTCGGGAACAGGATCCAAGTAAACCATGTGTAAGGTAAGAGCAATTTTTTGATATTTTTGCAGCAAAGGTTGCCTTGAGAAATCTTAACTGAAAAATCTTAGACAACAGAATGCCTGTCCAAGCAAAAATTGTCAGTGAAAATAACGATATAGCCTAATTATTGAAAACAGGGAGAGCACATATTAGTAGAAGTAGGTACATATGGACACACACGCACATATACATATGAGTTTCATGTCCTACCTGCATTTATAATTTTAAAAAAAGATTTTAAAAGAACTGCACTGGATTGACGTTCGCTTAATTTTTTCTTGCAAATTTGGGAAATTACAAAATCATTGTTAGAATTACATTAAGTACTTTCACTTAACTATTACTTACTAGCTTACATTTATCTAACAAATTACCTTACGTCATGCCATAGTTTTCGTTGAAACAACGTTCATGCCTACCAGTGAGTAAAAGGAGTAGACTTCACTGTTTCAAACTGACGTGGTACTTTCAACCGTAAGATTAGCCCCAGAAAGAATGTCTAGTGTGGAAATGATTCTACACGAAAGCGAGAGGATGCATTCATAAGGGAACAAACGTTAATCCAAAAATATTCAGTCCAAATGGGATTTTTTCCCGATACCTCCCTGGCCATCTCGTGATCACCTGAATCAACATTAGTTTTTTTTCAGCAAATACAGCAATGTTGATGAATTTTCTGGGGGATACGATGGGAAACGGTTAGATGACTTCTGCTTGGGGGTTTTTGAAGAAAGAATGGAAATCATAACTGTAAGCGGAGCTGGCGAAAACAGCACGTGAAAGCTGTGGATGTGCATAAACAGCGCGATCGAAATCGATGAAAAAGCATCTGAAATGAGTTTCAGGCATATAGGGGCAGAAACACATGGTCTGCACCCGGCTACCTAGGGTAATCATACCCATGTCTATAAAATTACCTAATGGTACATACCTCCAGACCATGCTTAGTATAGATGGGCGACTTGGACCGCTTACGAAATTTTTCCTAAAAGGTGACTAAGCGTTACTGAAACAAAAATTTGGAATCTCACTAAATGTGTTGACAATCGTGGAACACATTCCTTGTTGTGATGTCCCAAGTACTGTCGATCCGATAAATCTTGGGTAGTAGACATGGTTCGAATTTGAAGGTAGAAGGACCGAAAGCAAAATTACCGCTTGGTGTATGGTTAAAGGCGGTGACTCTCATTTTGCGTCTTGCAAACACCAACAGATCCTTGATGATTCCACAAATGAACACCAACGGTTATAAAAGTCATGAAAACTCTGTTTTCAGGAGTCTCCAATGCATAGAATGGACCACCTGGTCGGAGCGGTCTGTGACTGTGCTGGCTGCACGCCACGGATGCAGTGGTGGCTAACACGCCTTGACTAGTCCGGTCGATAAGATTAACGGCTTAACCCGTCAATTCGGTTCGACAAACTGTTCCAGAGTTCTTCCCACAAAACGTTTAAAATACGGGTCTGAAGACCGTTCTGTAACATTTAATGTATACTGCTCGATTCAGCTTGTCGAGAAGATTCGGAATCTACTGAGAGCTTAAACATGAAAACGAGGCGATACACTGCCTTTAAGGACATATGGGGCAACTTTGGACCAAGAACTTAAAGGCAGTGTATCACCTCGTTTCGTGGGCTGAAAATACCAACTGATTCTAGATCTCCTCGACACGCTATGTAGTTCCAAAGATGTGCGTCAAACCTCATAAAAATGACGAAAACCCCGTTTTCGGAGGGTCCGAAAGTTCACGGACCACCTGGGCGGAGCGGTCCGTGAACGTGCTGGCTGCCACGCCTGCAGTGTTGGCCAACACGTCTTCACGTGTACGATCGATGAGATCAACGGCTTCACGCGTCCACTCGACTCGACAAACTGTTACAAACCCCGTCCCGAAAAACGTTTAAAAATATTGTTTAAAGACCTTTTTGTAACATTTTAGGTATACCGTTGGATTCAGCGTGTCGAGGAGATTCAGAATCTGGTAAAAGCTCAGACACGAAAACGAGGTGAAACACTGCCTTAGAGTCCTCCAAAATGCATTGCATTGGGAAGTGAACACTAAGCCCATGCTCAGCTTTTGAGCATTTTCCTCAACAAGAAAGCGAACCAATGTAGAAAAACTAGGTAGAATAACACGGGTTTGAAGTTTATGTCTCTAGTCGGCATTTTTCACTATTTTATTATTGGATATTCATAGAATTGTTTCCAGAGGAAAGATGTAGCAGATGTCTAGACTGAATGCAGCTTCATTCTCATACAATACATAATATCTTTATGAAATTTACACTAACAAATTTAGGAGATTTGCTGAAATTTTATCCCTAAGCAGTAGACTTTACATATATAGGCATGAGGTTACAGCATTTGCTATGCATTAGCTTATAAAGAGAAACTATCCTGTTCTAGGAAATATGTACATACATTCCTGTAGTGAACAGTGTGTAAATTTTCGGAGGAAACCATTTTCATCTTTTTTAGCGTCGTGATGGAACATATGTATGCCCCATACTTAGATAAATCCCTCAATTACTCGAGGGACCTGTGTAAAAATCGAATGCTGACCTCATAAAAATTGGTCTGCTGCGGGCGAGGTAGCCGGACATGGATTTTTCCTGGATTCCTTTACGAAGGTGCAGAAAATTCGTAGGTGCAAGGAATGGCTTTGACAAAGAAAAAGGAGCTTTTCAAAAATGAGCAGGATAGCCCTGAGGTGAGGGTGCGAGACAGACCCATTACCGTATTCTTGTGACTCGACCTTATATAGCGATCATGGTGCGGTTACATGACGCCATCGTCAGCGAAAACAGCCGCCGACGTTTGCACGGCGATTTATGACCGTCTTTACCTTTCCAGAGGCGGTTTCCAGAGTCTCGTAACGGTCTCTGCACTTTCTGGACGGGAAATTATCATTAACAATGCGATGAGGCCAGCATTCCAGGATGTTTTCCTAATCAGAAAGAGATCCAGAGCTATGTAGCGATTTTCTAGGCGTCTTACTATAAAATGCAGAACTACAAGTGCATATTTCTGTTGCGACTTACTGCAAACGTTACAGTATTGAAGTTTTAAGAGATCTTTGTTAAAAATAGTGCAGGGAAACGGCAAGTTCACCTGCTGATCTTTCAATTTATGCAGATTTCACTAGCGTTGATCATATGGATAAGCCGTTGATCCGCCGAGAAAACCGGGTCTCTTGCGCAATCAACGGCAAATCCACTCGAAAGTGCGATCATTGGGTTAATCAGCAGGAAGGAGGGCGGGGACAAAAATCGAAAATGTTTCCGTTCAAAGCGCAAAAAGGCATCTCCAAGTGTTAAAGCATTGTATCAAACAACATACATATTTAGATGGAGCCCTGAGCTTCTATGCTTCTATTATGAATACACGAAAGAGTCACTGACCTTTTTCAACTAACACATTGTGACTATAGCCGCATAGATTCCGTCATCCCTCTATATGAAAAAATTACCATTGTAAGTGAAAATCACATACAACACAATAGAATAAACTTTTTTTTTACTAGAAGAGACGAAACTTTTTCGATTTTGTTAGAGCTGAATATGCTTCCAAGCAGGAACAGATTTCAGGAGGACATGCAAAGCAAAGCCTTAGGAACAGACAAACTGGCGGAAAACTGTGCCGACGTAAAGTCGCTTAGAAAAAATCCGACGAGGAAGAGTGGAAATCACATGCGGTCAGCCAAAGCACCTGCAAGAACCCCGTGTTTATAAAGGTAATGGAGTTCAACCAGACAAGCAAACAAACCAACGACAAACAAGCCATTGTTGCACAGCGTTCCGGAAGATAACATGCATTTTTGGAACGCCGAGGATTCTCTGCAGGGTTTCCCAGTGGTGATGTGCAAGTGTTGTTGAGATGTTAAGAGCCTATTTCAGGTATGGCAATGAAAAAGGCGATTTGCCACAATGTGGACCGATGAGAAACTATGGTTAACCTCTTCAGCAACTCATTAAAATTATCCACATTATAATGTGATGTGATCTCAAACGATTGGTCCAACCAGCTCTTTGACCGTAACTTCCTTTTTGCCGTGGTTAAGACTTTTGGATGCCTTTCGTTTACTGCATTATTCCCTTTTATTTTAGGACCATCTATCTGACTGCTTGTCTTCCAACAATGGAATGCTCGGAAATGGAAAAATACATGGATTACTACTCATCTCTTCAGTTAGTAGCCCGCATATTTAGGTAAGTTTCGTCGCGGTGAGCTACGTATGTATATTACTTCCTCTTTGACATTATAATATCCTCATCAGTTAGTGCACTGAACGAATAAGGTATTGGATTAGATCGATATTTAAGTTTTGAACAAGCTGAAGACTGAAAAGCTAAGAAAAAGGAGAAGTTAAAGCCTTGGGGAATGGAGGATAGGAGCACTAGAGATTTCCCCTCTATAAGTTAATATCCAGTTTTCGAGGTGAACTTGGAAATCATTCTTCTATGTACTCATTAGAGCTTATCTCGCAGGGACAACAGAGTATGGGCTTCCAATAATTTACTGGGTTTATCCTCCGACCTTTAGACCTTTGCTCAATGCTCTACCGCCAACGACTCTCTCAATATTCGCAAACATATGTTCACAGCTGAATATTCACAGCATTGGAACAGCACCCCACTAAAACACCATAATAATAGGACAACTCTCAGAAAAAGTAGACATTAAAGACAGTGTCTCACCTCAGAGATGTTTTCGCGATTTTTATACGGTTAGATTCGCCCGCTGTTCACATTATGTACACGATTTCTGCAAAAAGCGGGAAAACCCGTTTCTGAGGGAGAGTTAACGTATGGCATGAGCACGAGTCCGAGTTTGCTGACCCATACATCTGTGCGATTGGTAGTGAGGCACAAAAAAGGCAAAGCATTGGACAGGGGCAAGAAGCAAAAAGAATATGAACGAACTGACGACCCCTGTATGGTGCCAAAGTACTCGTGATGAAAAACGAGCTTCAAGTGAAGTTTAGCTGACCTCAAATAACATTTGATTATCCGAAGTTTGTCAACATGTCCATCAGAGCGCATTTATCCAACAGGTTAAACTCTACGGAATATGGGCCCAGGAGTTCGGCGGAATTGAAGGCGTGGCATTATATTTATCCCTAGGGAACCAATAAATGTCCCCGCATCATTTGCTCTGTTACAGTTACTTACTATGGAAATAGAAGAAAAAGAACTGAGATTGCATCGCTCATTATATGCGAAGCAATATGAGATCCATGAACAGATTATATGTAACTAGATTTGAATAAGTGATTTCATTACTTTACTATTTTATTTTCGATGAAAAACAGGAAATTTCACCAATGGGGAAGAAAACATTGCAAAACAATATTAGGGAGCAACCAGGAGGATCTTTGGATACAAGAACATAAGTATAAACGGATACAAACCAACTGGAAACTACTTATAATGATGCGGCCACATTTGGCTGCCACCAATTTTCACGCCTCAACCAGTGGCCTTCAAAAAACGGCTGATTGCCTTGGGCACACGGCGATATTGCCTGCAAATTGCATGCAGTTTAACACAGCTACGGTTGATCTATGAACTGCTGACACGAAGTTACTACCTCGAACACTTCCTCGCGCTTTGAGTTGAGATATGAAGAGCAATGACGGGTACCTCGCACTGCGTGCTCATGGCGCAATGGCTAATTGCTTGACCAGTGCTCACACGGTCAAGGGTTCGATGCCAGCCAATGACGATTCGTGCAGGGGTCCTGAAATTAGTCACTATGTGAGCTAACGATAGCCTTGCTATACGAACATCGGGTTCGTTAGTGGGTGCTGTTGGAAAAATAGCACATACTGAGGCTGAGTACCACTTTTTAAATGCCACACCGCGCGAGATAGGGTCTCCAATACAAAATGCAACCTCTATTTTGCGCTCATTTCATAACATTCTCAGTCTCTCCTTATTTTTATTTCCCAGTAAGGAAGAATAAAGTAGTTCTTCACACAATAGTCAAATAGATGGATTGCATCCTCAAGAATAGGCACTTCCCACTCGCTGACAAAATGATTGATTCCTGCAGCAGTAATCCACAAAAACACTGTGTGGTGAAGTCAGGGCAGTGTTAGTAATGTCGCTACATGCAAGCAAGAACAAAAGGCTTTCAGAAACTAGAGAAAACCCTTGCTCAGACACTTTCTAGAATTGGTATATGGAATAGGACTTGGAATGGATTCCCAAGATATAGATAGAAAGAGCAATACTGCATCTTTGCGATTAAAAATACGAGGGCGAGGCACAAAAAGAAACACCATTTTACCCCACCATTTTACCCAGCAGAAACACCTCGACGCAATTGAAAGAAAAGATAAGGAAGTGTGCACATTTTGAAAGCTCCACCTGCATACATAGATCGCAACTCGGGAAGAAATGGAAAGGAAAAATGGAGGGGGAAAATAAAGGGAAAACAATGAAGAAGCCCTTCCTCACCCTTCCTCCTACACCCCTCTCCTCCCCCTTCCCCCTCCCCCCCCCCCCCAACAAGAAGAAAGCTCCGCTTTCTTCTTGTATTTCGCCCGGGACCCAATGGGTCCCGGGCGAGAAAATTTTCTCAGAAGGCTCCGAAAAGTGCAGAAATGCATACAAGAAAAGTGACGTCGTAAGCTTTTGCATTTGCTTTTTTATATTGCATGTAGAGTGTTTTATACAAAAAAGACAAGAATAAAGAATTCGAATGCTGTACAGTGGATTTAGGGAAGTTTTTCCGAAATTTCCGTTGAATGCCAAAATTGAAAAAAAAAATAAAATATGGGCCAAATAGTAGTATTACGTTGTTTTGAGTACTGTATAGCGCTTACTTGTGGTGCAATACAGTTGTCTACGAGTTTTGGGAGCAAAACGTTCGCTTACGGCCATACCACGTTGAAAGCACGCCATCCCGTCCGATCTGGCAAGTTAAGCAACGTTGGGCCTGGTTAGTACTTGGATCGGAGACGGCTTGGGAATCCCAGGTGTCGTAAGCTTTTGCATTTGCTTTTTTATATTGCATGTAGAGTGTTTTATACAAAAAAGACAAGAATAAAGAATTCGAATGCTGTACAGTGGATTTAGGGAAGTTTTTCCGAAATTTCCGTTGAATGCCAAAATTGAAAAAAAAATAAAATTATGGGCCAAATAAGTAGTATTACGTTGTTTTGAGTACTGTATAAGTATATTCAGCGCTTACTTGTGGTGCAATACAGTTGTCTACGAGTTTTGGGAGCAAAACGTTCGCTTACGGCCATACCACGTTGAAAGCACGCCATCCCGTCCGATCTGGCAAGTTAAGCAACGTTGGGCCTGGTTAGTACTTGGATCGGAGACGGCTTGGGAATCCCAGGTGTCGTAAGCTTTTGCATTTGCTTTTTTATATTGCATGTAGAGTGTTTTATACAAAAAAGACAAGAATAAAGAATTCGAATGCTGTACAGTGGATTTAGGGAAGTTTTTCCGAAATTTCCGTTGAATGCCAAAATTGAAAAAAAAAATAAAATTATGGGCCAAATAAGTAGTATTACGTTGTTTTGAGTACTGTATAAGTATATTCAGCGCTTACTTGTGGTGCAATACAGTTGTCTACGAGTTTTGGGAGCAAAACGTTCGCTTACGGCCATACCACGTTGAAAGCACGCCATCCCGTCCGATCTGGCAAGTTAAGCAACGTTGGGCCTGGTTAGTACTTGGATCGGAGACGGCTTGGGAATCCCAGGTGTCGTAAGCTTTTGCATTTGCTTTTTTATATTGCATGTAGAGTGTTTTATACAAAAAAGACAAGAATAAAGAATTCGAATGCTGTACAGTGGATTTAGGGAAGTTTTTCCGAAATTTCCGTTGAATGCCAAAATTGAAAAAAAAATAAAATTATGGGCCAAATAAGTAGTATTACGTTGTTTTGAGTACTGTATAAGTATATTAGCGCTTACTTGTGGTGCAATACAGTTGTCTACGAGTTTTGGGAGCAAAACGTTCGCTTACGGCCATACCACGTTGAAAGCACGCCATCCCGTCCGATCTGGCAAGTTAAGCAACGTTGGGCCTGGTTAGTACTTGGATCGGAGACGGCTTGGGAATCCCAGGTGTCGTAAGCTTTTGCATTTGCTTTTTTATATTGCATGTAGAGTGTTTTATACAAAAAAGACAAGAATAAAGAATTCGAATGCTGTACAGTGGATTTAGGGAAGTTTTTCCGAAATTTCCGTTGGATGCCAAAATTGAAAAAAAAATAAAATTATGGGCCAAATAAGTAGTATTACGTTGTTTTGAGTACTGTATAGCGCTTACTTGTGGTGCAATACAGTTGTCTACGAGTTTTGGGAGCAAAACGTTCGCTTACGGCCATACCACGTTGAAAGCACGCCATCCCGTCCGATCTGGCAAGTTAAGCAACGTTGGGCCTGGTTAGTACTTGGATCGGAGACGGCTTGGGAATCCCAGGTGTCGTAAGCTTTTGCATTTGCTTTTTTATATTGCATGTAGAGTGTTTTATACAAAAAAGACAAGAATAAAGAATTCGAATGCTGTACAGTGGATTTAGGGAAGTTTTTCCGAAATTTCCGTTGGATGCCAAAATTGAAAAAAAAAATAAAATTATGGGCCAAATAAGTAGTATTACGTTGTTTTGAGTACTGTATAAGTATATTAGCGCTTACTTGTGGTGCGTACAGTTGTCTACGAGTTTTGGAGCAAAACGTTCGCTTACGGCCATACCACGTTGAAAGCACGCCATCCCGTCCGATCTGGCAAGTTAAGCAACGTTGGGCCTGGTTAGTACTTGGATCGGAGACGGCTTGGGAATCCCAGGTGTCGTAAGCTTTTGCATTTGCTTTTTTATATTGCATGTAGAGTGTTTTATACAAAAAAGACAAGAATAAAGAATTCGAATGCTGTACAGTGGATTTAGGGAAGTTTTTCCGAAATTTCCGTTGAATGCCAAAATTGAAAAAAAAATAAAATTATGGGCCAAATAAGTAGTATTACGTTGTTTTGAGTACTGTATAAGTATATTAGCGCTTACTTGTGGTGCAATACAGTTGTCTACGAGTTTTGGGAGCAAAACGTTCGCTTACGGCCATACCACGTTGAAAGCACGCCATCCCGTCCGATCTGGCACCACGTTGAAAGCACGCCATCCCGTCCGATCTGGCAAGTTAAGCAACATTTGGGCCTGGTTAGTACTTCGATCGGAGACGGCTTGGGAATCCCAGGTGTCGTAAGCTTTTTGCATTTGCTTTTTTATATTGCATGTAGAGTGTTTTATACAAAAAAGACAAGAATAAAGAATTCGAATGCTGTACAGTGGATTTAGGGAAGTTTTTCCGAAATTTCCGTTGGATGCCAAAATTGAAAAAAAAAATTATGGGCCAAATAAGTAGTATTACGTTGTTTTGAGTACTGTATAGCGCTTACTTGTGGTGCAATACAGTTGTCTACGAGTTTTGGGAGCAAAACGTTCGCTTACGGCCATACCACGTTGAAAGCACGCCATCCCGTCCGATCTGGCAAGCTAAGCAACGTTGGGCCTGGTTAGTACTTGGATCGGAGACGGCTTGGGAATCCCAGGTGTCGTAAGCTTTTGCATTTGCTTTTTTATATTGCATGTAGAGTGTTTTATACAAAAAAGACAAGAATAAAGAATTCGAATGCTGTACAGTGGATTTAGGGAAGTTTTTCCGAAATTTCCGTTGGATGCCAAAATTGAAAAAAAAATAAAATTATGGGCCAATAAGTAGTATTACGTTGTTTTGAGTACTGTATAGCGCTTACTTGTGGTGCAATACAGTTGTCTACGAGTTTTGGGAGCAAAACGTTCGCTTACGGCCATACCACGTTGAAAGCACGCCATCCCGTCCGATCTGGCAAGTTAAGCAACGTTGGGCGTGGTTAGTATTTGGATCGGAGACGCCTCGAGATTTCGGTGTCGTAGACTTTTTTTTGCATTTGCTTTTTTATATTGCATGTAGAGTGTTTTATACAAAAAAGACAAGAATAAAGAATTCGAATGCTGTACAGTGGATTTAGGGAAGTTTTTCCGAAATTTCCGTTGGATGCCAAAATTGAAAAAAAAGATAAAATATGGGCCAAATAAGTAGTATTACGTTGTTTTGAGTACTGTATAGCGCTTACTTGTGGTGCAATACAGTTGTCTACGAGTTTTGGGAGCAAAACGTTCGCTTACGGCCATACCACGTTGAAAGCACCATCCCCAACAAGATGTACTGGCAAGTTAAGCAACGTTGGGCCTGGTTGCATACTTGATAAACATTGGGAATCCCAGGTGTCGTAAGCTTTTGCATTTGCTTTTTTATATTGCATGTAGAGTGTTTTATACAAAAAAGACAAGAATAAAGAATTCGAATGCTGTACCGTGGATTTAGGGAAGTTTTTCCGAAATTTCCGTTGGATGCCAAAATTGAAAAAAAAAATTATGGGCCAAATAAGTAGTATTACGTTGTTTTGAGTACTGTATAAGTATATTCAGCGCTGACTTGTGGTGCAATACAGTTGTCTACGAGTTTTGGGAGCAAAACGTTCGCTTACGGCCATACCACGTTGAAAGCACGCCATCCCGTCCGATCTGGCAAGTTAAGCAACGTTGGGCCTAGAGTAGTACTTGGATCAAAACGTTTGGGAATCCCAGGTGTCGTAAGCTTTTGCATTTGCTTTTTTATATTGCATGTAGAGTGTTTTATACAAAAAAGACAAGAATAAAGACTTCGAATGCTGTACAGTGGATTTAGGGAAGTTTTTCCGAAATTTCCGTTGGATGCCAAAATTGAAAAAAAAATAAAATTATGGGCCAAATAAGTAGTATTACGTTGTTTTGAGTACTGTATAGCGCTTACTTGTGGTGCAATGCAGTTGTCTAGCGAGTTGGGAGCAAAACGTTCGCTTACAGGCCGTCCACGTTGAAAGCACATCCGTCCGATCTGGCAAGTTAAGCAACGTTGGGCCTGGTTAGTACTTGGATCGGAGACGGCTTGGGAATCCGGTGTCGTAAGCTTTTTGCATTTGTTTTTTCTATTGCATGTAGAGTGTTTTATACAAAAAAGACAAGAATAAAGAATTCGAATGCTGTACAGTGGATTTAGGGAAGTTTTTCCGAAATTTCCGTTGGATGCCAAAATTGAAAAAAAAATAAAATTATGGGCCAAATAAGTAGTATTACGTAGTTGTTTTGAGTACTGTATAGCGCTTACTTGTGGTGCAATACAGTTGTCTACGAGTTTTGGGAGCAAAACGTTCGCTTACGGCCATACCACGTTGAAAGCACGCCATCCCGTCCGATCTGGCAAGTTAAGCAACGTTGGGCCTGGTTAGTACTTGGATCGGAGACGGCTTGGGAATCCCAGGTGTCGTAAGCTTTTGCATTTGCTTTTGTATATTGCATGTAGAGTGTTTTATACAAAAAAGACAAGAATAAAGAATTCGAATGCTGTACAGTGGATTTAGGGAAGTTTTTCCGAAATTTCCGTTGGATGCCAAAATTGAAAAAAAAAATAAAATTATGGGCCAAATAAGTAGTATTACGTTGTTTTGAGTACTGTATAGCGCTTACTTGTGGTGCAATACAGTTGTCTACGAGTTTTGGGAGCAAAACGTTCGCTTACGGCCATACCACGTTGAAAGCACGCCATCCCGTCCGATCTGGCAAGTTAAGCAACGTTGGGCCTGGTTAGTACTTGGATCGGAGACGGCTTGGGAATCCCAGGTGTCGTAAGCTTTTGCATTTGCTTTTTTATATTGCATGTAGAGTGTTTTATACAAAAAAGACAAGAATAAAGAATTCGAATGCTGTACAGTGGATTTAGGGAAGTTTTTCCGAAATTTCCGTTGGATGCCAAAATTGAAAAAAAAATAAAATTATGGGCCAAATAAGTAGTATTACGTTGTTTTGAGTACTGTATAGCGCTTACTTGTGGTGCAATACAGTTGTCTACGAGTTTTGGGAGCAAAACGTTCGCTTACGGCCATACCACGTTGAAAGCACGCCATCCCGTCCGATCTGGCAAGTTAAGCAACGTTGGGCCTGGTTAGTACTTGGATCGGAGACGGCTTGGGAATCCCAGGTGTCGTAAGCTTTTGCATTTGCTTTTTTATATTGCATGTAGAGTGTTTTATACAAAAAAGACAAGAATAAAGAATTCGAATGCTGTACAGTGGATTTAGGGAAGTTTTTCCGAAATTTCCGTTGGATGCCAAAATTGAAAAAAAAAATAAAATTATGGGCCAAATAAGTAGTATTACGTTGTTTTGAGTACTGTATAGCGCTTACTTGTGGTGCAATACAGTTGTCTACGAGTTTTGGGAGCAAAACGTTCGCTTACGGCCATACCACGTTGAAAGCACGCCATCCCGTCCGATCTGGCAAGTTAAGCAACGTTGGGCCTGGTTAGTACTTGGATCGGAGACGGCTTGGGAATCCCAGGTGTCGTAAGCTTTTGCATTTGCTTTTTTATATTGCATGTAGAGTGTTTTATACAAAAAAGACAAGAATAAAGAATTCGAATGCTGTACAGTGGATTTAGGGAAGTTTTTCCGAAATTTCCGTTGAATGCCAAAATTGAAAAAAAAATAAAATTATGGGCCAAATAAGTAGTATTACGTTGTTTTGAGTACTGTATAAGTATATTCAGCGCTTACTTGTGGTGCAATACAGTTGTCTACGAGTTTTGGGAGCAAAACGTTCGCTTACGGCCATACCACGTTGAAAGCACGCCATCCCGTCCGATCTGGCAAGTTAAGCAACGTTGGGCCTGGTTAGTACTTGGATCGGAGACGGCTTGGGAATCCCAGGTGTTGTAAGCTTTTGCATTTGCTTTTTTATATTGCATGTAGAGTGTTTTATACAAAAAAGACAAGAATAAAGAATTCGAATGCTGTACAGTGGATTTGGGGAAGTTTTTCCGAAATTTCCGTTGAATGCCAAAATTGAAAAAAAAAATAAAATTATGGGCCAAATAAGTAGTGTCGTGCCCGACCTGGGCGTCGGTGGTAGCACCCAAGCCAGACACGGCAAAAGAGGGTTTTACCTGAACCCACAAGGCTACGAGGGTAGTACCGCAGCGCACGAAAGCAGTGGGCTCGCAAGCCAGCGGGCTAAGTGTAAGAGGCCTACTACCCTAAGCGAGCGGCAAGCGGGCGCGAGCGTTAACTTGGCGATCTTAGCGTAGACTACCGGAAACCCTAACCGAACTGATCCTAGAACCCAGCACATAACCAATATCCTTCAACCAGATGTTACCAGACATAGATGATGTTAACATTATCCTTCTTCATCACACCATTACACTGAGTAAATAGCCACCTTCATATTCCCCATCAAATATGACATCAATACAATAATAAGGCTAAACCACAAGATGGAATGGGTCAAGTCATAAACCGGCCTGGTGGACACGCGCGGCGACTGGCAGGATCGTGACAGCGGCTCGACAAGATCTTCTGGAGCATCGACATGACGATCGTGGATCCCTTCATCTTCGAACGGCAGGACGGCGACCAGCATCTTCGTTGAAACCATGGGCCATTGCGGCTGAGCGGTGCGGAGTCGATTGAGCGGACGATCGAACGCGAATGAACCCATGAGAGCGCGAGGGCGCCTTTTATAGTGCTGCCGCGTGGGAACGGTACGCGCGGCCTTGAGAAAGTACCGTATCCCGTGGGAGCGCCGATGGAGTTGGCGCGCACACGCCATGCGAGTGTATTTGAACCGGTGTAGGACGTCGGTTCACACCGCAGGCGGATTCCGACCGGGATGGTGACGTCGGTCGAAGGAGTCCTCGAATGGAAGTCGTGCGAGAGTCACGACACTCCGGGCGGCGAGAAGATGGAACGACGTGGGAACGAAGTGACGTAGTTGTTCCATAGCGACTTCGAACGACGGCATCTTCTTCTTTCTTCTTTTGCGCGTTGCGTGTCCCTTACCTATGTGTCAGGAATGTACAACACCTACGAGTTAAAAACCCTAAGTATTGTAGCGCGGTTACCTACTTGACGTGGGCCTACTATTGTTTGACTTTTTTGCAGCGGAGGGAAAAATGATGTTCTTGACGTTTTCGCTGCGGGTGAGGGCGTGCTGATCTTTTTGCACAGTTACCTACGGGGAATAGTGGCGGTGCTTCTTCTGGATGGAAGCATAGACCGTTGGCGTCAGTATCACGACGCAACCATGACGTGACCATAGGACCATGAGACCATGAGTGATGACGACCATGAGATCATAACATTCGGCATAGACTTTATGTGGCTTGACGTTGGCGTGGAACATCGACATGACATGTAAGCAGCGGCTCGACATTGGAACGGTGGCTTGACGTGGCATGACGACGATTCAGCGGCTCGACATTGACTGGACGGCACGACTGGCAGGAACCTCGACGAAAGATGATTGAACGAACGGGAGGTTACCTACTGAGCGTGTTTTTACGCCGTCAGGGGGAGCGAAAATGTGAGGGAGAGATGTTTTGCCTCACGTGAATGTCGAGGGGGGTCAAGTTCCATAAGCGAAAGATGGAATTGATGCTACGCGAATGTGGTATTATGGCGATCTCTCAGCGCCGGGGGTGAGATGTTGAATTGCCCCGAGTCCCAGGTAAGGGGGTCATGATCACAACGATCTATGAGGAGGAAGGAACTTAAGGTTCACTTCAAAAGGGACCGAAATAAAGCTTCTAGATAGTTGTGATATATGCGATATATACAAGTATATACAATTATGTACAAAGGGGTGTTGGACTGGTGTCCAACAATGCGGTTTGTGGGCGGATTTTTCACCCAAATGCACAAGACAGATGGCATTTTGGTCTAGGTGCAAAAGGGGTGTAGCGGATAAGCGGAGCGATGTAGTTCTTTCTATCTGTTCGTCTCATTCTCTTGTTCTGATTCTCTTCGGATGTTTCTCTTCGTCTGTTCAATCTCCTTCTGTTCATCTTCCCCAGTAAGCGGAACAAAAGCAAAAACAAGGTGAAAACAAAACAGAAATAAAGTGAAAGCAAAACAAAAAATAAAGCGTGCGGGTCGCGGCGTTTTTAACGCGGGTAGTTTTGAACGTCGGGCGGGCAAACTTCCTAGCGACATTAGCGCATGCGCTTTGAGGCGAGTAGTTGAGGCGGCAAATAAGGCAATTACCTAAGGCGCAAGTAAGGTAATTACTTAAGCGGCGGATTTAAGGCGAGCTATAAGCGGGCAGTGATATAAGGCAATGCTTAAAGGCGACAGATAAAACATGCGTTTAAGCGAGCAAATATTAAAGGCAGTAAAACTAAATAAATAGCGCAGGGAGGTAAATGCTAGCGGAGATAGTCGTACGAAGTGCTCCTAATGAGGAAGCAGATAGAATGTTTCGTACTTCTCTTTCGAAAGAACCTTTACATGTCCGTAGAGTGACAGCAAGTCTCCTTTGACGTTGCTGATGACATGGCAACGGCATTGAAAGTGGAGATCTGGATGGTAAAACTAGTCATAACAGACTGTGCAGGATCTTTCTCGCTGGCATGAACCAGGGAGTAAGTGGGAGATGTAGCCATAGGGAGGTTAATGCGAGGGAAACTGGTGTAGGAAGTGTTTTTACTGGCGAAGGGCCATGTAGGACACTTCATACTTCGTTTCCGAAGGACGTGTAGGAATTCTGTCAGCGAATTACTGCGGCGTCATTGTTCATATAGAACGACTCGGCTGCAGAAAGCCTGATGGTAGTGGCTGTCGCAATAGAAGACACAGATCCTTCATACTGGCATTGACCAAGGTCTTAAGGGGAGAATGGACTGGAGCGAGCATAATGTGTGCGAGTTTTAGCAAGTAAGGCGTAGATTGTAAAGCGAAATTGAAGCGGGCAAGGCGAACTGAGTGGTGAGGCACAAGTTAGGCCGATAAATGAGCGGGCATTTAGCAGGCTAATTGCAACCTTAGGTTAATATAAGCGGGCGATAGTGGAGTGCGGGCGAGCTAGCGCAGGGAGGTTGGTGCCAGGGAAGCTAATGTACAACGTGCTTCCATGGCAGTGGAGCCATGTAAAGCTGTTTGTAGTTGGCTTCCGAAAGACCTGTCATGATGCTGTAGAACGACAACATGTTTCCCCTGACATCGTTGATCAGGTGACGCGTGTTGTTAGCACAGATAGCCGGATGGTGTTGGCTATCACTACAGATAGGACAGGGTCTATTACGCTGGCAGCAACCAGGGGCATGCACATAAAGGCATTTTAAACACCTTCCTGCTCTGACGAGAATAGTGCAGCGATCCATGAGGTTTTTTACAGCCTCACAGCTCGCTGTCCAGTGGTTAGCTTTGCAGAAGATGCAACCAGAATAACCAACTGGAAGATTGGGTGATGGTACTGGCAGGAAGGCTGCACCACTAGAGGAAGCGGGTGTAGGTGCTTCATCTCTATGTGTTGCAAAGCGAAGGGACGAGCGGGGACGCTTAGCGGCACGCACGTCGGGAGTATCATCCCGTTGCGGTGCTGAGACGCTAGCGCCAGAGGAAGTGGATGCAGCAGGAGCTGGTAAGATGTTAGAAGCTGCAGCTGCTGCATAAGTAAGCGGGCGATTTGATGCGGGCTGTGGCGATAATGATGCGGCGTTAGGTTGCGCGGAAGTTGAAGAACACAATGCTTGGGTAACAGTATCCACGGTTGAAGAGGAATTTGGAGAAGGAGTATTAGAACGAAATTGAGCCGTGGTTAATGTTGTCCAAGTATTGCTTGAAGGCGATTGGGTGAGCGGGATGTTAGGGACGTCTGGCTCCGAACTTTGAAATTCGGGACAGCACAGGCGACGGAGACGGTTAGCGAGAGCTTGATGCAATATGTTTGCATGAGCAAGCTCTGCGGTTGCAGCGTTATATGCGAGCTGTATAGCGAGCGGAGAGGCTTTATGGTAGTCGAGTATATCCACAATATTTCGGATATCCTCGACTAGGGTGTTAGTGATGAGCGGGGTAATGTGCATATCCAATGCAGCGCGATGCTGATCAAGGTTGCGTATAAGCTGAACAAGGCGTTCGATGTTATCGATTACCTTGTCGGCTGACTCCCATTGATCAGTTTCCGTGAACAGTTCTATCCGTAATGCGGTCAGTTGCTTGGTAGCAGCATGTAGACCTTTTAGATTACGGATAGTTTCTGACAGCGGAAAATCGCGAATACAAGGATATGCTTGGGTAGATGAAGGAGCGGAGGCTTCTCCTGCGACTGAGTCGCGGAGAAGTGTAAAGATGTCGTCGCGTAAAAACGCGTCCGGCATCATAAGGTCGCGTGCGGAGAGATGCGCAAGGCTAAACGTGTAGTCGAAGTTAGGAACTACAGTTAGCGTTTGCGCAAGGCGAAGAGCGGAGCGGGCGTGGACGGGGATTGCGTGCGGATGCCTATCCTCGACGGGTACGTCGAGGAACTGAAATTTGCCTTGAGCGTAGAGATAGCAAGCCTCAAAGGGTGTCATAGCGCGGTAACCTAAGCGCGGCGCGATGTTAAGCAGGTCAGTGTCTTCAGCACCGAGTAGATGCCGTTGACAATGAGGAGGCTTAGGCTGAGCGTGAGGCTGGGAGGAGAAGGCATCGCTTGCCACTGACTCTAAAGTGGACAGTAACGAGCGAAGATCCCTACTGGCAAATGACAGTTTGGCATTAGATGGTGAAGCGTAAGAAGTGGAGGGTTTCTGCGATGTGGAAGCATTGTCTACCTCCATATCGACAGAATGGGCGATAGAAGTGGATAGTGGAGTTGCGAAGGATGAGTGGGTGTTAATATAGAGTGGTGCGGGCGTTAGTTGCGCAAGCGGGCTGGAAGCGGGCTGGGTAAGTTGCGAGCGGGACGAGTAGGAAGCGGGGTTAGAATGAGTAACAAGTTTAAAGGAAGAAACGCCTGGATTCGCAAGCAACGCACTAGCGCTCTGATGGAAGGAAGGCGCGGGGCTAGAAGTTTGAGGAGTCAAACTTACCTGAGTTGCTTGATCCAGTCGTCGGAAAGACGCAGTTGTGGTTGGAATATCGGACGTAGGCGAATGACATCCAGTGGACTGCATCGTGAATATAGCGGGAGAAGTAGGAAAGATGGCTGGTCGGGCCGAACTATTACCTGAACAAGAAGAACTAAGTGACCAATATTGTAAGAAGATGATGTTACTCATTCATGATTGTTGTTAGGAAATAAATCAGGATAGGACAGAAATGCGCATGTGCGACGTTAAAAGCGCAAGTAAGAATGTGAAGCGGAGATGTAAAACGAGGCGTTAGCGCAAAGGGTGAAAAGCGGCAAAGGGGGAAAAGGAAAGAGAAAAGAAAAAATAAGAGCGAGATAGAAGGAGGAAAGGAAGATAATAGATAAAGAAAGAAAGGAAGGGTGATAGAAAGAGAGGGAAGAAGTCCATCAGGGAAGGAAGAAAGATGGATATAGAGGAAAGATAAAGAAGGGAGAGGGGAGTGTTAGTATAAACTAAAGATAGAAGAAACTAAAGGAGAGATGCGTAAAGAGGGGGAAGAATTAAAACTAAATCTATTAGAGAAGACTAAGATTGGAGGTAAGAAGAACTAAAATAGAAGATAAGTGTGATAGAAGAGAGAAAAAATAGAAGGAAGAGGGAAAGGATAGGGTGAAAGGAATAAAGGAGAAGAGAAGGGAGAAAGGAAAAGGGATACAGAAAAACTAAAGGAACTAGAACTAAGTAGAAGGAGATTCAGAAAGCTAGAAGGGATAGAAGTGTCTAGGAGAGATAGAGGGTAGAGAGAAAGAGTAGAATGAAAGAAATAAAGAAGAGGAGGAAAGGGGAGAGATGAAGAAAGAAGACATAGAAATATTAAAGGAAATAGAACTAAGTAGAAGGAAATTTAGAAGGCTAAAAAGGATAGAAGTGTCTAAGAGGGGAAAGAAGGAGAGAGAGAGGATAGCGAAGATAATGTGGAAAGAGGGAGAAGGTAAAGGATTTGAACTAATTGAGAACGAGAAGAAGCTACAGTAGGAACGGTTTAAAAAAGAAGGGAATGTTGAAAAGGATGGAAAGAGGAAGGAGTGTAAACTACGTTAGAAGAGAGAAGCTACGGAGAGGAGTAGAGAGATGAAGAAAAATGTTGTGGAGGAAGTGAAAAATAGAGGCTGGAGTGATGGGAGAGAAAGGGATAGAGGGTGGATAGAAATAGAGTTATAAACTACTGGGTGAGAGAAGAAGGATAGAGAAAGAGAGAAATAGATAGAGGGCCAGAAGTAAGTGAGATAGAAGAAGAAGTAGGAAGATAAAAGAAAGGGGAGATAGAGGAAGAAAATAAAGCGGCGAAAGCGATGAAAGAAATGCGGCGAATGAATGTTAGTTACCTATGCGCGCGCGAGCTATCTACACCAAGACATTAGGACAAATAATGTTGGCGGGAAACCTAATGCATGAGGTCATCTAGGATTTACAGGATGATTGACCCTTATTAACCTAGGCTGGTAGACAACAGACGCAGCAACATAAGGTAACAAGCGGCGCGATAAGGTAGCGCTAGTTAATAAAGTAGCGGGCGTGGTATAATAGGCGGAAAGCGGCTAAAAGGGGATTGCGAAAGAAGCGCAAGATAAAGGATGAGCGTGCGTGAGCGCAGAAAGACGGAAGGAGCGAGCATTTGAACTACGCTGAGCACCTAAAGTATTATCGCACACCCATTGCATCAGGGCGTGGTACGTATCCAAACATGAATTGAGGGGAATTTTAACCGGTACTTGATGTAGTATGGGTAAGAGCGGCGATGGATGTGCCGCAAATTAAAGTAACCGGTATTGATTGATTAGCGAAAGGTTGTGGATCATGTTCGGAAGCATGGACTGAACCAACTGATGCAATGCGTTTGAACCGTAACTTGACCAATAGGAGCCGGCTAAAGCAGATTATGCGGGATTATCTTAATCGCGCAGTACTTACAGTAAGCCGAGCAAGGACATTAACTGGAGAAGTACGGTTGAGGACGATAGTACAAGTAGATGGAGAGCAGTGGATCAAACGCAGCGGAGAGAAGAAGCGAGCACTTGAGCCATGCAGTGCGCCTAAGACATTACCATTTACCCATTGGATCAGGGCGCAGTATGCGCATTCAAACATGAATTTTGTTAGATTTTAACCGGCATACATTAAAGGGAGCGAAGACGGCGATGGAGTTGCCGTGAGAATGGAAATACCGGTAATGATGGAATAGCGAAAGTGGTCATGTTTGAGGGCGTAACTAGTCGAACCGATCCAATGTGTTTAGGACGTAGCTGAACCAACTAGAGCTGACTTACGCAAGTAAGGCAAACGCGGTTAAGCAGGCAAAACCTACAATAAGTCAAGCAAGCTAGCTGATGAACACGAACAAAGACGATAATGGCAGAGGGCAGAAGGCAAGGGATCAAATGCGGCGAAAGCGGGCTAAGAGCGGGCGATGGCGCAGTAGGAGAAACAGCTACAAGGAAAAGGGGACCTAAAAGAGTAGAGGATAAAGAAACTGATACACCTATCTGCATTCCTGTACAACCGATCGTGAGAATGGGCGTGTTCCATAACACAGAGCGGTCAATTACGTCTTCAGGAGACAGTTCCATATCCGTAGGTTCTACTTAATCCTCAATAGCTGTAATCTCAAGCGAATAAAAGCGTGCGCGACCGTTGGATGTTCGCTCGGTCGCTAAAGCGGAAGGAAAAAGCGAACGTATCCGATGGGAACAATACACCGGAGGGCCATTTGCCTTGTGGAGCAACGTGTGACAAGGACGACATTGAAGACACAAGGGATGACCGAAGAAGAATTGCACCAATGGATACGCTTGAGAGGCGATAAGCGAAGGGAACAAGTAGTCCTAGTACCGAAAGAGCTCCGAGATGGTTTTCCAAGACGGTGAACAAAACGAGAACTAGGAAAACTTGCGACAGAAGCGAAGGGAGCGAAGAATCCAATGCAGAGCAGTAGTCCAAGGAGGAAAATAAACTACTGCAAATGGACGACGGAAGTGCGGAAAGACGAGACGAAATAGAGGAGGCACAGTTAAGTGCCAAATGCGAAGTGTTCCAACATGGCATTGTCGATGTTAGGATTTGTGAAGATGGTAATTATGCCATGTGGTAAGGCGAAGTTGTGCCGACCACGGAAGAGCAAATTAGATGACCGTAGAGATGTGGAGATGTTGATAGATCCCTGTAGACTGTATAAGCTAATTTGCAAGATGGAGCCGGTGGAATGACACAACGTAAAATGAGCGGAAGAACGGATGGGCGGATAAAGGATAGCGAAATGAGGCGAAATTCGCGGAACTCTAAGCCAAAGGAAGTGAGCAGCATCTGACGGATTGCGTTATGAGCAAATCTGCCAGAATACCATCTCAACATCCCAGACCGAGAGAAGTGATGTTAGCCTAAACAACAGAATGCCGAGAAAAACTGGTAGGATGACGGGACCAGATGCAGACCGTTGCTAAAGCTTGACGAATTGCAGCGGAATGTAGACGTACGAAGACAACGCATAACTTAGCAGTAGGATGACGTAGCCTAACCGACCGGAGGAGATGGATAGAAGCGTAGCCATTCCAGCATATTAGTTAGGAACTGAACTAAGATACGATGTTGACTTGCAAGACGTCTACGAGCGAGAAGTTGGTGCGGATAACGGAAGCGATGCGTGATCAACGGATTGAACCACGTGACGAAGGTGGAACGTGTGATGATGTTATACCACAATAGAAGTGGAAGGAAGGAGGCTAGATGGAGAACCACAACTGGATCCTGGTAGTGGTTAAAGCCAAGAAGAATATCCTATCCCACTGCGTATGTGGTGGAACACGAATCCAAAACGTGGTCAAGAAGTTGAATCGCGCAAATTATGATGGAAAACTGGAGCCGTTGAGCTGGAACACGTACGAGAAGGAATGACACTGAATGGGGCAACCACAGAGGCCTCTTGTAAGTAGTTAGCACCAAGAAGAGTGTCCGATTCGGCGACGTGTATAGCAAACAACGAGTCCAGGATGGCGGAGAAGCGGAGAAGAATGACGAAGCCTTCCGAAGAAGATGTTGAACTGTGGCCACAAGGAACAACACCTTTGATGTTACACACCCTCGAAAGACTTGATGAAGTGGCGATCGGACGGATAACAGGCGGAGAAAAGGGAAGCGAAAGGGTAATGTATGCGAAGGAAGCGGAGAAGAACGCCAAGGTGTTCCGAAAGAACGTTGAACTTTGGCCAGAAGAAACAACAACCCTGATGTTATGTGTACCTTGACGAAGTAGCGGAAAAACGGAGCGGATAACGATGATGAACGAAGGAAACAACTGTAATGTGTGGAGCCATGACTATCCCTGTCGCGTAAGCGACGCCGAAGTGGTGACCGCGAGCAGTGACAAGACGAGGAACGTGGTGAACAAGAAGGTTCAGAAGAAGAGTTCCTAGACGAGCCACGAAGACCTGATGGAATGTCTAACATCAAGTTGTGCTGCGATGACAAGTAGGCAGCGTAAGTAAGCGTGGAGCGAAGAAGACCGAAAGTAACAAGCTTGCGAGAATGATTCCTACATAGACCACTAGGACATGATGGAATGAAGTTGTCCATGGACGTCGAAGTTGAAGACGTGAGTGGGCGTGAATGCAGGAACCACGACGATATTGATAAGCTTGCGGTGGGTTTCTAGACGAACCACGACTACTTGATGGATAGCAGATGTCTGCAGAACAGTGACGGCCACGAAGACGACGATAACCAGACAGATGTTAAGCTGGATAACGCGAACAGAGAAGTTAGTGATGTAGTGTACCACGACGATTACAGCTGGAAGCGGAACAGTTGGCTGCAAGACGACCCAAACGAGACGGTTGTAGCACAACTGGTAACAGCGGACGACGAAGCACCTTGAAGATGGAACAGTGGAGCGATGACAACTATTGGGACAAGGATGGAATGGTCCAGGAGCAGTATACTTCCGGATTGTGTACTGCTGGAGCTGCCGTCGATCCGATGTTGGCGACTTCGTCTGCGGAGAAGCGGAAATGACCAAAGGTTCCCGATTGGGTGAAAGCATGGCGTCGACTATCCTCCAGATGATCGATGGACTTGCTAAACCCCAAAGGAAGCTGGTATAACTCCAAACATACCTGATGGATCCTTGGGTACTCCTTGAGGGTCGAAGTTGAACGATAGCGACTATAGCGGTCCTAGTATTGTTCGGCGATAGATTGCGGGCTCCATTACGGCGTAACGCATATCTCAGCGAGTTGATTAAGGCGAGTGATAGCTAGAAGATGTTTTAACTTCTGAAATGGATGTTATTAGAAGTTTAGCATATCACGATGTTCGAACGACCTTAACTGCCGGCTCGGAAAGGAGAGATACGCCATGACGCGATATTTGCAACTAGCGCGGCCTTAGCTTACGGCTATCAGTAAGATGGAATATACTAGCACCATAAGCGCAACAGGCGGATGTAAATAGCGCAGCTGAAAGAAATGAAGCGTTGGCAACCTAAGCGCAACTATTACTGCGATAAAGATGCTTGCTAGTGGATGGAAATATTGCGAGCAGTTTAGACAGCTTTAAAGCAGCGAATGAGTTGAAAGCGAGGACGCGCGATGTTAAAAGGGGCAGATTGCTAGCGACAACGGCAACAGCTGAAATTTCGCGGATTTTCCTAGGCGTGCGGAATTTATAGGCTAACCTGCGAAATGCTGCATTGATGTTAGGCGCGTTGTGCTGTGCACCCTAATGCTTACCCAATGATGTTAGGGTTCAGCGCGAAGACTTCGCCTTCGTGCAGTTCGATTACGAAGCGGTTGCGACTTCGTATCGACGATCGCGGATGTATAGCGCTATTAGATGTAATGTAACGCAAGTCGTAGCTGAATTGCGCAGAAGAACAAGTGCTGAGCACGCGATTTTTCCCAACTATACGCGCGTAAATAGTTTGGACTAATCTATGCCAGAGCGCGGCAAAATTGCAAGTTGCGGATGTTAGCGCAAACTTAGCAGCGAAAGCGTGATGACTAGGCGCGGTTTTACCATATTGTAGTAAAGCTACCTGAAACGGGGAAGTCTGAAGGTTGATGGAGGCTGAAATGTTCGCAATAGTGAACGCTATGGCCATAAAACGTCACAAGCTGGAAAAACGAACAATCAGTGTAAGGTGGCTCTAACCCGAATATCTGATAACCCATGATTAGACTAGTTAGGGACCAGACCAATAGGAACCAAGCGCGACAAGGGACAGCGTAGAATAGCGAAGAAACGCGCAGCAACGCTAACGAACGCAAGACTTACGCAAAGGGTAGGAAGATGTGCGGGCAGGGGAAAAAAGGGGGAGGTGTGGTAGGGGAACATGTGGAAATTAGAAGGCAGCAACTGGCAAAGGCAGAAACCCAACACGCAGAGCGGTCTAGCGCGTGTGCTTACCCCAAGACTGTTGATCCTCGAGTGTCTAGCGGCTTCTGGGTCCTTCCAAGCCAACCCTGCGGCTAAAGGCCATGGGACGTACCCAACTCGATCTACCCCCGCAGAGTGAGTAAGCACCTGGCGCGTAAGGGGATTGCGTCTACTAGCCAGCGCGTCCTAGGCAGGCTCCGGCGCCACCTCGCTTTGAGGACTATACGAGGAGTTCGATGACGTCTGCCACCCGGCATCGAGCTCCTCGTAACGCCGGTTCGGCCATCTTACGGTGGGAGACGAGACCCCAGTCGCAATCGTTAAACAGGATCTTACCTATGCGGCTGCACCTCTAAGATACCCATGGGACCCTACGGCTGGTCAAAAACTAACCAGCAACACAACACCTAGTTAGGGGACGAAGTGGGGAGAGCGTTAGCACTTACCTAGGCAGCGAGTTACGTGCAGTGTGGCGCGGCGGTGACGGGCTCGATCATCTACGGTGCTCCGAGCGGTTGCTCTCGAAGACACCGTGGCCCGATGCACCAATTTTGTCGTGCCCGACCTGGGCGTCGGTGGTAGCACCCAAGCCAGACACGGCAAAAGAGGGTTTTACCTGAACCCACAAGGCTACGAGGGTAGTACCGCAGCGCACGAAAGCAGTGGGCTCGCAAGCCAGCGGGCTAAGTGTAAGAGGCCTACTACCCTAAGCGAGCGGCAAGCGGGCGCGAGCGTTAACTTGGCGATCTTAGCGTAGACTACCGGAAACCCTAACCGAACTGATCCTAGAACCCAGCACATAACCAATATCCTTCAACCAGATGTTACCAGACATAGATGATGTTAACATTATCCTTCTTCATCACACCATTACACTGAGTAAATAGCCACCTTCATATTCCCCATCAAATATGACATCAATACAATAATAAGGCTAAACCACAAGATGGAATGGGTCAAGTCATAAACCGGCCTGGTGGACACGCGCGGCGACTGGCAGGATCGTGACAGCGGCTCGACAAGATCTTCTGGAGCATCGACATGACGATCGTGGATCCCTTCATCTTCGAACGGCAGGACGGCGACCAGCATCTTCGTTGAAACCATGGGCCATTGCGGCTGAGCGGTGCGGAGTCGATTGAGCGGACGATCGAACGCGAATGAACCCATGAGAGCGCGAGGGCGCCTTTTATAGTGCTGCCGCGTGGGAACGGTACGCGCGGCCTTGAGAAAGTACCGTATCCCGTGGGAGCGCCGATGGAGTTGGCGCGCACAC
Organism: Ancylostoma caninum; assembly: GCA_037903475.1. Taxonomy (NCBI): domain Eukaryota; kingdom Metazoa; phylum Nematoda; class Chromadorea; order Rhabditida; family Ancylostomatidae; genus Ancylostoma; species Ancylostoma caninum. Next base: position 2,616 of record JBAJFG010000217.1, on the reverse strand, counting down.
GCCATGCGAGTGTATTTGAACCGGTGTAGGACGTCGGTTCACACCGCAGGCGGATTCCGACCGGGATGGTGACGTCGGTCGAAGGAGTCCTCGAATGGAAGTCGTGCGAGAGTCACGACAAGTAGTATTACGTTGTTTTGAGTACTGTATAGCGCTTACTTGTGGTGCAATACAGTTGTCTACGAGTTTTGGGAGCAAAACGTTCGCTTACGGCCATACCACGTTGAAAGCACGCCATCCCGTCCGATCTGGCAAGTTAAGCAACGTTGGGCCTGGTTAGTACTTGGATCGGAGACGGCTTGGGAATCCCAGGTGTCGTAAGCTTTTGCATTTGCTTTTTTATATTGCATGTAGAGTGTTTTATACAAAAAAGACAAGAATAAAGAATTCGAATGCTGTACAGTGGATTTAGGGAAGTTTTTCCGAAATTTCCGTTGGATGCCAAAATTGAAAAAAAAATAAAATTATGGGCCAAATAAGTAGTATTACGTTGTTTTGAGTACTGTATAGCGCTTACTTGTGGTGCAATACAGTTGTCTACGAGTTTTGGGAGCAAAACGTTCGCTTACGGCCATACCACGTTGAAAGCACGCCATCCCGTCCGATCTGGCAAGTTAAGCAACGTTGGGCCTGGTTAGTACTTGGATCGGAGACGGCTTGGGAATCCCAGGTGTCGTAAGCTTTTGCATTTGCTTTTTTATATTGCATGTAGAGTGTTTTATACAAAAAAGACAAGAATAAAGAATTCGAATGCTGTACAGTGGATTTAGGGAAGTTTTTCCGAAATTTCCGTTGAATGCCAAAATTGAAAAAAAAAATAAAATTATGGGCCAAAATAAGTAGTATTACGTTGTTTTGAGTACTGTATAGCGCTTACTTGTGGTGCAATACAGTTGTCTACGAGTTTTGGGAGCAAAACGTTCGCTTACGGCCATACCACGTTGAAAGCACGCCATCCCGTCCGATCTGGCAAGTTAAGCAACGTTGGGCCTGGTTAGTACTTGGATCGGAGACGGCTTGGGAATCCCAGGTGTCGTAAGCTTTTGCATTTGCTTTTTTATATTGCATGTAGAGTGTTTTATACAAAAAAGACAAGAATAAAGAATTCGAATGCTGTACAGTGGATTTAGGGAAGTTTTTCCGAAATTTCCGTTGAATGCCAAAATTGAAAAAAAAATAAAATTATGGGCCAAATAAGTAGTATTACGTTGTTTTGAGTACTGTATAAGTATATTCAGCGCTTACTTGTGGTGCAATACAGTTGTCTACGAGTTTTGGGAGCAAAACGTTCGCTTACGGCCATACCACGTTGAAAGCACGCCATCCCGTCCGATCTGGCAAGTTAAGCAACGTTGGGCCTGGTTAGTACTTGGATCGGAGACGGCTTGGGAATCCCGGGTGTCGTAAGCTTTTGCATTTGCTTTTTTATATTGCATGTAGAGTGTTTTATACAAAAAAGACAAGAATAAAGAATTCGAATGCTGTACAGTGGATTTAGGGAAGTTTTTCCGAAATTTCCGTTGAATGCCAAAATTGAATAAAAAAATAAAATTATGGGCCAAATAAGTAGTATTACGTTGTTTTGAGTACTGTATAAGTATATTCAGCGCTTACTTGTGGTGCAATACAGTTGTCTACGAGTTTTGGGAGCAAAACGTTCGCTTACGGCCATACCACGTTGAAAGCACGCCATCCCGTCCGATCTGGCAAGTTAAGCAACGTTGGGCCTGGTTAGTACCTGGATCGGAGACGGCTTGGGAATCCCAGGTGTCGTAAGCGTTTGCATTTGCTTTTTTATATTGCATGTAGAGTGTTTTATACAAAAAAGACAAGAATAAAGAATTCGAATGCTGTACAGTGGATTTAGGGAAGTTTTTCCGAAATTTCCGTTGAATGCCAAAATTGAAAAAAAAATAAAATTATGGGCCAAATAAGTAAGGTATGCGTTGTTTTGAGTACTGTATAGCGCTTACTTGTGGTGCAATCCAGTTGTCTACGAGTTTTTGGGAGCAAAACGTTCGCTTACGGCCATACCACGTTGAAAGCACGCCATCCCGTCCGATCTGGCAAGTTAAGCAACGTTGGGCCTGGTTAGTACTTGGATCGGAGACGGCTTGGGAATCCCAGGTGTCGTAAGCTTTTGCATTTGCTTTTCTATATTGCATGTAGAGTGTTTTATACAAAAAAGGCAAGAATGAAGAATTCGAATGCTGTATAGTGGATTTAGGGAAGTTTTTCCGAAATTTCCGTTGAATGCCGAAATTGAAAAAAAAATGAAATTATGGGCCAAATAACTAGTAATACGTTGTTTTGAGCACTGTATAAGTATATTGAGCGCTTATTTGTGGTGCCGTACAGTTGTCTACGAGTTTTGGGAGCAAAACGTTCGCTTACGGCCATACCACGTTGAAAGCACGCCATCCCGTCCGATCTGGCAAGTTAAGCAACGTTGGGCCTGGTTAGTACTTGGATCGGAGACGGCTTGGGAATCCCAGGTGTCGTAAGCTTTTGCATTTGCTTTTTTATATTGCATGTAGAGTGTTTTATACAAAAAAGGCAAGAATGAAGAATTCGAATGCTGTATAGTGGATTTAGGGAAGTTTTTCCGAAATTTCC